>JAPFFP010023639.1:0-16246 GCA_026153255.1 Solanum medicagineum
TTGTAGTAATTTGTGCTTTCGTATCTGTAATGGTGCCTAATTGGCACTAGTCACGGCCCCGGGGTCGGGTCGTGACACTATTGAGGATGGAAGAGGATTTTTGGAAACTAAAACCAAGAGTAAACTAGATTAGTAACGGAGATCTTAATACAAAATTCTTTCACATTACAACACTAAATAGAAGAAGACCGGATAGGATTCTTGCACTTAAAGATGGTCAGGGCAACTATTTTTATGACCAACATAAAATCCATAAAGAAACCTCTCTATATTTTCAATACCGCCTCACAACAGAACATAAAACATCTCCAAAAATCTCTATTAACCCCCCAAGTCAACCCACAGTTGACTTGAACTTCCGAGAAGATATTCATCTACCGGTGAAATCTATAAAGTAGTGGAGTCCTTTCAACTCCTCAAAGCACCAGGACCGGATGAATTACATCCCATCTTCTACCAAAGGTACCGACACTTAGTAGGAGAACCAATAATCAATATTTGTACACAAGCTTTTTTGCAAAATAATTTCCCAGAAGTTATCAACAAAACACATATTTGTTTGACACCTAAAAACCAGGAGGCGTGGACATTAAAACAATTCCACCCTATAAGCTTATGTAACACATCTTACAAAATCAACTCTCAGAATTTAGCCCTTAGACTACGACCCATCATGGATAACCTCACAAGTCCTTTTCAATCTAGTTTCTTAAAGTAGGCAAACTTTGGATAACGCCATCATAGTGCAAGAAATGATTACCCTCTTCAAAAACAAACCAAGAACAAAGGCCCACATGATGTTAAAAATAGAAATAGAAAAGGCTTTCGATAGATTAGATTGGTCTTTCATTCATAACACGCTGCACTATTTTGGGTTTCCAATAAAATTTATCAAATTATTTATATCTTGTATAACCACAAGTGAAGTAGCTATTCTGGTAAATGGAGCAAGAACAAACTTTTTTTCACCTTCAAGAGGAATAAAATAAGGAGACCCAATATCACCTTACATCTTCATCTTATGCATGAAAAGATTGTCAAGGGAAATTGAACAAGTAGTAGTGGACAATAAATGGTAACCAATTAAAACCTCTCCAAAGGGTCCAGCCATATCACACATCTTCTTTGCTAATGATATAATACTACTGGTTAAAGCAAAGTTAGAAAACTACAATACAATCAATACATTGCTAAACTCTTTCTACTCCAACTCAGGACAAAAAATAAACAAAGACAAATCACTCCTTCTATTCTCTAAAAGTTTTCCTTGGGACTGAAAAGAAGATATTCCCCAAAACCTAAATATTAGAGCTACAAACTTTATGGGAAAATATCTCGGCTTCCCATTAATAAAAGATAGAGCCGCTGCAAAAGATTTCCAGTTGATTATAGATAGACTACATTCTAAACTATCTGGGTGGAAAACAAATTTTCTTAACTTAGCAGGAAGAACTACACTAGCAAAATCAACCCTTAATAGCATCCCCACACACGTAATGCAGTATAATTAGTTGATCAGTAGTATCCTTGGTAAAATAGATCAAATCCCAAGAAACTTTGTATGGAGAAGCACTCATACAATACGACGGCTACAACTAATTAGTTGGGAAATAATTACGAAAAGGAAAGTAGAGGGAGAACTAGGACTCCAACAATCACAACTAAAAAACATGGCCTTACTGGCCAAGCTAGCATGGCACGCTTTTAACAACCCCTATACTTTATGGGCAACATTCCTATTATCAATGTACAATAACGGATACCTAAACAACACTACTAAGGCAAAAAAAAAAAAATACACACAACTGTCTTTGGGAAAGCTTAATAGAGGGATGAGTGATATGTCGCAAAGGATTAGAGTGGTCAATAGGGGATGAAAATTTTGTTAAGTTTCTGGAGGACATATGGCTACCAAACCATCTTCCTTTGAGGAATCAAATTATAAGCTCTAAATCAAAGAGAAGGAGACCTAACTGTCAAGGACCTCCGGCACGAAGTCGATTGGACAATAGGGAATCTATCTATCTCCTTAACAAATAACATTATGGAACTAGTAAAAAGTACTTATATTCCCTTAAATCACCTTACAAAGGATGGAGCTATATAGATTCATAGCCCTAATGGTGTTTTCACAGTCAAATTTATGTCAAGTTTAGGTAACAAGGCTAGACTAAATGTTGGATACTCCTGGATCTGGCAGCTACATTGCCCAAATAAAATAAAATTCTTCCTCTGAAAATGTCAATATGAAAGGCTCCCAATGAAATCTCACCTAACTCAATAGGACTAAAATTAGCTCTCAATGCTATCATTGTAACTCCCAAGAAACTTGTAAACATATTTTTTGGGAATGTCCAAAAGTTAGTGTCTCTGGAGACGACTGGGTGTTATATATAAAATAAACCAAATAATAAACTCCGAGGAAACCAACTGATTAAAGCAACTAGCAAACCTAGAATTCACTATTAAACAAAATTCACAATGGAAGGACGCTTTTCTTTCTTTACTTGGAGCATCTGGATGGTAAGGAACGAAAATGTTTTCAAAAACTCACAACGAACTATTATAAACCTCGCACCATTCAATCATCCTATGAAATATATAGCGCTAGAAGGGGTGGCATTGGAGGAGTTTTTAGGGATACGAGAGGCCACTGGTTACAAGGATACATGTGCAATATACTGGAACCAAACATCATTAAAACAAAGCTATTAGTGCTAATGCATGGTCCCAAATTAGCCATAAAGCACAAACTAAGGCCATTTGAAATTAGTGTGGATTGTAGTGACATTATCCTTTTCATAAAAAATAATATTGAATCCAAATATCTTAGTATTGCTACTGATTGCAGGGATCTTCTTTAGCAACTGGGGAACCCCCTAATTAGACACAACTATTGTGAAACAGACTGTGTAGCATACATACTTGCCAAGGAGGGAGCAAATATATACAGGCTAAATCCTATGAGGATATTAGAAGCTCCGCCATCTTTTGTGTCACGACCCAAGCCTAGGCCTAGACGTGACACGCGAATGGGGAACCCGAAGGAACCCTGAACAAGCCTCTTAGCATATCATCTACACATCCTTGGTTGCGGGAGTAAATTAAAGAAACACTGATCTTAGGCATATTTATATGCCTAATTAGTCAATAATGCCCATAATAGCGTAAATTCAGAGGACAAATTAATAGAGTCTAGGTGTTTGTGTATCGTTTTCTCTTATTTTGCTGATGTAGGGCCGAGTGTGCCTGTTGGTTGTGTCTATGCAGGATTTAGCTTTGATTGGGGAGTTCGGGGTTAAACCCTGATTCGATGGAAGAGCACAACCCGGAACGTGAATGACAAAACTCAGTAGAAGCAGCCAAAAGACCAATAATCCAGGTGGCAGACCTGGGGGAAAGGTTGCAGAAGCTGAAAAAGACAAAAAAAAGGTGCGAAACCTAAGGAGGTGCAAGGTCAATGTCACAGACCTGTGCAAAAATATGCAGACTTGTCCAGTCCACAATTTTAAGCAAAAATCCAGGAAAACACGGGGTCCCCAGAATTTGGTTAGTTTAATCTTTAGATGTTGGTTTTTGATGTTCTCCACTTTATTTATGATGTATTCCACGTCCATGGGTGGATAAGCCTCCTTAATCTGGGGTTGTAGCCATAGACTCTATGTAGTTCTTAACTTTTGACATCTATGAATGGTTTATTTCGATTATTCCTATGTTATTTATATCTATACTTCAAAGTCTAGACAACTAGGGAGTAAATTTGTTGTTCACTTTGGATTCGAGAGATGTTGGAGTGGACAGAAAACCATAGCATAGGGACCTTGTTCAATACTAGGAAGCTAGGTTGATTCGTGTAAGGGAGACCTGTGACAACTACCCTTACACCTAGCTTGGTTCATATATAAGAAGATAGCTTTAATGCATTTTTATTGGTCTGTCTATCCCCACTCAACGATGTAGTTAGGAAGTCAATAACGGTAGCCGATAGAGGCGTGCAACCCTTTTCAGGTATATTAAACTCGTGAATCAATAATCAGGAAACCAGACGTAGATAGATATTGATAAGACTAGACAGAGTCGTAGCGGTTACAATCTTGAAATTGCATCTTTAATTGATATTTTGTGTGAAAGTCATATTAGTTTATTAGAAGTTATTTCTTTTACAATTTATTTTCCATAAAACAACAACTCTTTTTACTAAAAGCACCATAAACGTGATAACCAAGTGAAAGTACAAATTACATTCAAATCCCATGGGTTCGACAATCCGGCTCCTTACTTAGGGCCACTATATTACTTGTGCGACTGTGTACACTTGCGTGTGCTAGGAAAGCAACAAGGTTTTGGTGCCATTGACAGGGATTTGAAAAAAATTGGTTCATTATCGAAGTTATCTTGTTTTGTGGTGATCGATACATTTGATCTTAGCAGTGCTTTGTGTAGGAAAGCGACCTCAAAACTGGAAGATCAGGACTCTTGTCTTCATCAATCAAAGTGGAGAGCAGGGGTTTTGTTTGAAACACCGCCAATTGAATTGTTTGAGATGGAGGATGACGAAAACAATAAGGTGGAGGTTGATCCTATTGTAGAAAACATGGAAAACAACAACCCACCTGCACCAGTAGCACCCACTGTCGATGCAACACCAGTACCGAGGCCAGTAAGGGATGTAGCGATCTTGAGAACTACAAATGTCATGAGCTGTTTTGTCAAACCTGAGCCTGGTGGCCGATGGGAGCTCAAACAGAACATGGTCCAGTTGCTACACTCTACTGGGCAATTCACCGGGCTTCCTCATGAAGACCCACAAGTCCATCTTCAAAAATTTCTCAAGATTGCTGATATTTTCATTCCCACGGGAGTGAATCATGACTACATGAGGATGACTTTATTTTTGTTTTCACTATTGGGGGAAGCCCGGGAGGTGGTTACAAATTGAGCCACCATAACATCTTGGGATGATTTGGTTTGCAAGTTTCTCATCAGATTCTTCTCATCGGGCAAGACAACCAAGCTAAGAAGAAAGATCCTGAGTTTCAAGCAGAGGGCTGGCGAGAATCTATATTGATAAATTGTCCACACCATTGCCAAGTTAACGAGGTGTTGGTTCAAACCTTTGTTGAAGGGTTGGAACCCAATACAAAGATTCTTCTTGATTCAACTGCAGAGCGTCAAGCATTGGAGAAGACGTATGATGAATTATGCGCTTTCTAAACAGAATTGCTTAGGGCAACCCAGAATGGAATGGATGATCCAGCAGATCAACAGTGAAGAAACAGGCTGGGATATTGATGCTATAACCAGCCTGCAAGCCCAAATGTCAGCTATGCAGAACATGATTACCATGAACTTCAACAACCTGGCATTGGGTCTACAACAACAGATTCAATTATCAGCAGGTCAGTAGCAAGCCCCCGTGAATATGGTACAACAACACCGCCGGGTTGGTGTGATGTATGTAGGGGAGGAGATCATATGGCTGAATCTTGCTGATCCAGTCCTGAGGCAGTAAGCTTTGTGGGAAATGCTAACAGGGGAGGCTATCAAGGATTCGGGAACACTTACATTTCAAATTGGAGGAACCACCCAGACTTCTCATGGGGTGGCAATCAAGAGAATCATGGGCCATCGCAGCAAAGACCACAGGGCAGAAATGCATATCAGAATTAGCCGATTGGAAAACCTGCAAGACAGGCTAATTCGAGCAACATAACTGATAGTGAGGTGCTGAGATAGATCTTGGCCAATCAAAACAGGTAAAAAGAAGAGATCCAAAGGAACAAACAAGATCTGCTGAACTTAGAAAGCAGTTGGGATAGTTGGCCACATCAATAAATTCCACGCCTCAATGGGGCTTGCTAGGCAACACTAATCCCAACCCAAAACGAGAGAATATATTCAACACACAAAGTGGGAAGCTATCAATGGAATTGGTTCCCAATAAGAAGAATGGAGAGGACCAAAATACTATGTAGAATGATGACGCTGGCAATCATAGCCCAAGGACTGATGAGACCACCCCATTACCAAAACCTTCTCCTCCATTTCCACATAAGCTCAAGAAGAAGAAAGAGGATGACTGTTTTCAAAAATTCATCGGGCTGCTAAATAGGTACAAATTAATTTGCCTTTGATTGATATTTTTAGGGTATCCCGAAATATGCTAAATATGTTAAGGACATCGTTGCTAACAAGACCAAATGGGTAGAGTATGAGACTATGGCATTAACAGAGGCCTGCAGCTCCAAGATTCTCAACAGATCACACTTTCCAGCCAAACTAAAATATCTAGGAAGCTTTACTACTCAAGTAAATATTAGGAGCGGTCTGAATGCTAAGGGCTTGTGTGATCTTGGAGCTAGCATAAACCTCATGCCCACATCAATGTTCTTAAAGCTGGGTCTTGGGAGGCCGAAGCCCATAACTATCGTGTTGTAGCTAGCCGATCGGTCAGTGGTAAGGCCGGATGGGGTGATAGAGGATGCCTTAGTCCAAGAGGGATCGCTCATATTCCCAGTGGACTTCGTCATCCTAGATTTTGAGCTTGACCCTGAGGTCCCGTTCATACTTGGGAACCCATTCTTGGCCACAAGAGTGGCGTTGATTGATGTTGCAGCAGGGAGGCTCACTATGCGAACCCATGCTAAGGTAGCAGTGTTCGACGTCTACAAGGCAATGAAGCTACCAGCTGCGTATGATGATCTAGTAGCTATCACAGTGATAGACACTATAGTGGCTGTGAGCCAGGTTGAGATTGAAGACCCACTAGCCAGAGTATTGTTAAATCAAGGGCTAGTGGATGATGCAGAGGCCAGAGAGATAGAAAGTTACTGAATGCTCACAATGTGAGCATGTTGAAAAAGATGAATGAACCCTTGAACAGGGTGTTGGGATCACCTCCCAAACCCTCAGTGGAAGAAGCTCCTAAGTTGGAGTTGAAGCAGCTACCATCACATCGCAAGTATGAATTTCTTGGCGAAAATAATACATTACCTGTAATTTTGTCTACTTCCTTTACTGCAGCCCAGGTAGAAACAACTGTTGCGGTGCTGAAGAAGAGAAGAAGAGCCATGGGGTGGCAGTTTTCTGACATCCACGGCATCAGTCTAGCCCTCTGCATGCACAAAATATACATGGAAGAGGGCCACAAGCTGGTTGCTCAACCACAGATGAGGCTAAACCCAATCATGAAGGAAGTAGTGAAAAAAGAGGTTATAAAGTAGCTGGGCACAGGGATCATCTTCCCCATATCAGATAGCAAATGGGTAAGCACTGTATAATGCATCCCCAAGAAGGGTGGAATGACAGTTGTTACCAATTAAAAGAACAAGTTGATTCGAACTAGGACGGTGACGAGGTGGTGAATCTGCATGGACTATAGGAAACTGAATGATGCCACCAGGAAAGATCATTACCCTGTACTTTTCATGGACCAGATATTAGAGAGATTAGCTGAGCAGGAGTACTAATGCTTCCTGGATAGATGCTTAGGGTACAACCAGATCACCATTGAGACAACTTTCACCTACCAATACGGGACGTATGCCTTTAAGCGCATGCCCTGTGGGTTGTGCAATGCACCAGCCATATTCCAAAGGTGTATGATGGCGATCTTTCTTGATATGGTGGAGAACTTTGTGAAGGTATTCATGGATGATTTCTTTGTCTTTGGGGAATCATTTGAGAGCTTCTTGCAGAATTTGGATAGAGTGCTTGCTTAATTCGAGGAGACTAACCTTATTCTTAACTGGGAGAAATGTCACTTCCTAGTTAAGGAGGGGATTGTCTTAGGCCATAAAGTGTCCAAGAAGGGGTTGGAAGTAGATAGAGCAAAGATAGAGGTGATCGACAAGCTGCCACAACCAGTGTAGGTCAAGGGAGTCCGGAGCCTTCTGGGACATGCAGGGTTCTACCGTAGGTTTATCAAAGACTTCTCAAAGATCGTGAAGCCGTTGTGCCTCCTATTGGAGAAAGAGGTATCGTTTCACTTTGATGAATCTTGTTTGCAGGTGTTCGAAACACTGAAGAAAAAATTGGTGGAGAGTCCGATCTTGGTAGCACCTCATTGGGGTATCTAGTTTGAGCAAATGTGTGACGCCAGTGATACAGCAGTGGGGTTGGTGCTGGGGCATTGTAGAGATAAAGTCTTTCACACCATATACAATGCCAACAAGACCTTGAATACAACATAGGCAACTATACAGTTACTGAGAAGGAAATGCTAGCATTGGTGTATGCGTTTGATAAATTCAGAACTTATCTGGTGGAAATTCAAGTTGTGGTGTTCATAGACCATGCGACAATGAAGTATTGTTAAACAAAAGGGATGCAAAGCCACGCTTGATTAGATGGATCTTATTGCTCCAAGATTTTGACATTGAGAACAAAGATTTGCTGATCATCTATCTCGCCTGGGGACTGATGCTCACATAGGTGAGCAACCACAAATCAAAGAAGAGTTTTCGGACGAGCAGTTGTTAGCCATTGAGGTGGAACAATTACCATGGTATGGGGATATTATAAATTACTTGGTAAGTGGTGTGTTCCCACCGGATGCAACATAAAAACAGAAGAAGAGGCTAACCCATGATGCAAAGGCTTATGTATGGGATGAGTCATACCTATTCAAGTAGGGAGCTGACCGTATGGTAAGGAGGTGTGTTCTAGAGGCAGAGATGAAACCGATTCTAGAGAGATGCCATGCCTCTCCATATGGGGGCCACCATAATGGTGACTGGACAGTGTATAAGGTATTACAATCTGGCCCACCCTTTTTAAAGATGCTATTCAATTCTCCAGCGCTTATGATGCTTGCCAGAAGACAGGTGCGATATCCCGGATGCATGAGATGCCCTTAAACAATATTCTAGAAGTGGAGATCTTCGACGTTTGGGGCATTGATTTCATGAGGCCATTCCCACCATCATTCAGGTGCCATTATATTCTAGTAGTAGTGGACTACGTTTCCAAATGGGTAGAAGCAACAACCCTTCCAACCAATGATGCGAAGGTAGTGAGCAAGTTCCTCCGCAAGAATATCTTCACATGGTTTGGTACTCCACGGGCCATTATCAGCAATGGCGATACCCATTTTTTGAACCAGACTGTGAAGAACTTGCTAGCAAAGTATGGGATAAGGCACAAGGTGGCCACGACATACCACCCACAAACCAGCGGGCAGGTGTGAGGTGTCTAACCAGAAGGTGAAGCGATATTGCAAAGGACCGTGAATGCCACCTGGAAAGATTAGGCAGAAAAGCTGGATGAAGCATTGTGGGCATATCGGACTGCCTACAAGACCCCAATATGAACCTCTCCTTAACGGCTTGTGTATCGCAAGGCTAGCCATTTACCCGTAGAGCTCGAGCATCAGGCGTACTGGGCGATTAAGAAACTAAATCTTCACCCTAAGCTTTCTGGAAGGAAGAGACTTGAGCAATTGGAGGAGTTGGATGAATTCCGGCTCCAATCATAAAAAAATGCTAAGCTCTATAAGGAGCGGATGAAGAAGTGGCATGACTGGCACATAATCAAGCAGAACTTCGAGCCGGGCCATCAGGTATTGCTATTTAACTCATGGCTTAAACTATTTCCAGGGAAATCGAGGTTCAAATGGGGTGGACCATATGTGGTGGTAACGACCATACCTCATGGTGCAGTGGAGCTAAAAGACGTGACCATGAACCAAACCTTTTTGGTAAATGGTCAACGGGTCAAGAACTACTATGGTGTGGACGTCAATCAAACAATAGAGGCCATTGAGTTGGCCAAGGATGAATAAGCATAACATGCGTCATGCCGTGATATTAAATTAGGCACTGTATGGGAGGCAGCCCGTGGTGAGGTAACGTAGTTGTGTTTTATTTTCCTTTCTTTCTTTTTAAAAAAAATTGAGAAAAGAAAAAGTTGCACAAGTATAGGCCCGCGATGTCTCCGCGTCGTGAACCTTGCACTGGTTGTGTGTCAAATTTTTAGCCCTCAAGTCCCTACAATCCGTTGAATTTTTTTTCGTTTGTGTTTTCTGGTTCTAATACATTGTTTTAGTGTTTTTGAAGCATGTCCAGGTGTTCAGGTAAATTTTCTGCGCCCAGAGCTCAAATCAGATGTTCATTGCAGCTCAAAACAATAGGCATACACGATGGTTTTGCGACGTGGACCTATGTGGATGCCTACTATTTCTGCCCCCAGGTGGAAATTTCACCAAGTGTGGGTCTGTGTTGCCTCCACGTCGCGGAGCAAACGCGTACCGTCATTGTTTCTGCGCCCAGGTAAGCGAAATTTTGATAAGTTTGTATTCGCGTCGTAGAGCAAACGCGAATGCTTACTGTTTCTGTATTTGCGATAAATTTCATTTAAGTGTTACTCCGTGTTGCTTTCACGATGCGAAGCAAACATAGTGAAGTGTAGAACTGACCAACTGTAGATGTGGCCCCCACCCTTTAATTCCCCGACCATTATAATTTACCCTAGTTATCCTTTTTTTTAACCCAATTACCCTGATCCAACCCTTATTTTCTTCCCCTACACTCCTTCTTCCCATTTTCTTCCTTACCCCTCCCCCCCATAATTTCAAACATCATCATGTCGCACACCACCAGATCACGATTTTGTAGACCACCTCACACACGCTCCAAGTAAGGTCAGTCTACTTAACTTCAATTTTGTGTGATTTTAGTGCATATTGGTCGAATTTCTTCATAGTTCTGTACCAGTGTCAAGGAGTGAAGTTGTGTTTCCTTATTCTATGGTGGTTGATGTATGGGGTGGGTATGGTGAAGATTAATCGTTCTTAGGGGCAAGTTTGGGGTATGATTTGTGGGGTCAAAAACCCTATGTCGAAATTTGACCCAAAAAATTTTTTTTTTGGGGGTTGATGAGTTCTTTCCCATGCTTTGTATTTCAATGAATGTTCTTATGTTGGCATGTGCCAAATATGCAGTGTGGGGTTGAATTCTCACAGGATGATGATGGGTTGCTACTTGTAATTGTCTAACAAGGGGTCGTTAGGGATTCTTCCCCTCACTTCTTTTTGGGGTGTAGGATATTTGTGTCTCTATGTAAATGTGAATGTGTGGGGTCGAATCTTTGTGTGTGAAATTGTGGGGTTGATGCCTCTTGGTTAGGGGGGGTTTCTTTGTTCACTATCAATCAAAATGTGAAGTGGTGCAGTGCTAAGTTTAAGTGTGAGGTAGGAATTCCTTTGTCTGAGATATTGTTTCTACTATTCTAATATTGGCATTTATTAAGACAATTCTTATTTCTGCTTTATGTTTAGGTTTGAACATCTTAATGTAGGGTTGAACATTTTTTAATTTTATTGGATTTGTAAATAATGGCTAACTACTACTTAAATGCATGGATGCTCTTATGCTGATATTTTGTGAATGCATTTGATTCTTAGTAGTTGTATGCCTGTTGATATTAGCTTTGTGTTAGTCATAGTTGAGTGATAGGGGCCCTGTGATGGATGGGTGATGACCGTGCTAAGGGCATTCGTCAAATCGAGTTCATATAGAGTGTGGTAGTGTGTAAACGAGCATCGAACGCGAACCTTTGAACATAGTTAAGGGTGGTTTCTTGAGCATTGTGAATCACGATTGTATGCATGCTTAATAATGAATTATTGTGAATACCTAATAGGAACTCTTGTAATAGCCTTGTGATAAAGATGTGGCATGAGTGAGTGAGCCAATTGTGAGTCTCGGTTGTGATGGGTTCGAGAACTTGCCGGTATGTAGAGTAGACTTGAGAGGAATCAGAAATAGAGGAAAGGATCTAGGCATTTTCTTGATAGATGGAAAAAATCCTAGTTATCCCTATTGAGCCTTAGCCTATTCTTTGACTAACCACGTTTCAAGCTAATCCCCTTTTCTTGATGAATTACCTGATTTGATCCTAATTCCCTAGTGCTTCAGCACGGTGAATAAGAAAAGAGGGAACTGGAGTGCACACCTGAGAGTATGTGAAATAAGAAAGTGTCAAGAAAAAAAAAAGAAAAAGCAAGAAAAAGTTAGAGTAGTTTAGTTGAAAGGAGTAGCCCAAAACAGTAGGGATTCGCATTGCTTCCGCGTCGCGGAGCAATCGCGGATGCACACTGTTTTGGGCCCAAAATGTCGCAGTTGTATAATGCCGGTCCGCGGTGCCTCCGCATTGTTGATCCATCACGGACATATATTGGGCTAAAAAAAACAACAAAATGTATTTTTCTTTTTTTTTTTGTTCCCTTTCCTTAATTATTGTTTGTTTAGGGTGTCCATATGTTTGTAAGGAGTTAAGGAGTTTTTTTGTGGTCAGATTAAATAAATAGAGTACTTAGAGCTTTAGTTCAAAAAGGGTAACAAAGGGTTGTGAGAAAAAGGGGCATGAGAAGTGGTGAAGTATGTGCTATGAGTGCGTGGGAATTGAATCGTGTCAACCATATCCATAAATGTATCCCACCTACCCGCAGCCTGCATTATAGCCAATCAAAGACCTCTGTGATCCTCTAAGGAAAGTTTCAACTAGGTCTACGTTTACATTAAGGGCAAGCTTATGGAATCTTGAAGCAATTTGAGATATCTTTTTGGAGAGTGAGAGTTGTTGGTGTACCCATTCGTGATTGTCTAACTAGATTCGTAATGGTGTGCATGGGTAATTCTTCTTGGTGAGGGCATATAATCATTCAGGGTTAGGAATTAGATGAACTATTAAGAATTCTGCATGAGTCCGCATGTATACATGAGTACTGCTGCAATTAGTTTCCGCCCAAGGCACCTATAGTTGTTCACTATGGTTCATAGATTTCGATCTCATGTTGTGGTTGCACATACTACTGTAGGGAGTCTCATGCACGTGTAGCAGTTTCCTGAGGACAAAAAAAACTCTAAGCATGGGGTGGTGATCTTAGGCGTATTTATATGCCTAACTAGCCAATAATGCCCATAAATAGAGTGAATTCAGAGGACAAATTAATAGAGTCTAGGTGTTTATGTGTCGTTTTCTCTTATTTTGTTGATGTAGGGCTGAGTGCGCCTGTTGGTTGTGTTTATGTAGGATTTTGGTTTGATTGGAAGTTTGGGTTAAATCTGAATTCGATAGAAGAGCACAACCCAGAACGTGAATGACAAAACTCAGTAGAAGCAGCCAAATGACCAATAATCCATGTGGCAGACCTGCGGGAAAGGTTGCAGAAGCTAAAGAAAAGATTAAAAAAAAGGCGTGAAACCCAAGGAGGTGCCAGGTCCGCATCGCAGACTTGTGCAAAAATATACAGAATTGTTCAGTCAGCAATTTTAAGCTGAAATCCAGAAAAACACAGGGTCCGCAACGCGGACCTGAGGGCCCAACATGGAAAAGTCAAAAAACGGGATTTTTATTATTTCTCTATCTTAGACTTTAGGTTTTAACATTCTAGGCAAGAAGCACTGTAGAGGCGACAGAGAATTATTTTCCACCCAGAATTTGGTTAGTTTAATCTTTAGTTTTTTTTGATGTTTTCCACTTCATTCATGATGTATTCCACGTCCATGAGTAGCTAAACCTCCATATTCTGGGGGTTATAGCCATAGATTATGTGTAGTTCTTAACTTTTGACATCTATGAATGGTTTCTTTTGATTATTCCTATGTTATTTATATCTATACTTCAAAGTCTGTCCAACTAGGGAGTAAATTTGTTGTTCAATTTGGATTCGAGAGATGTTGTAGTGGATAGAATAGCATAGCATAGGAATCTTGTTCAATACTAAGAAATTAGGTTTATTCGTGTAAGGGTGACTGTGTCAACTACCCTTACACCTTGCTTGGTCTATATATGGGAAGATAGCTTTAGTTCTTTTTTATTGGTTTGTCTATCCCTACTCAACGATGTAGTTAGGCAGTCAATAATGGTAGGCCGGCAGAGGCGTGCAACCCTGTTCAGGTATATTAAACCCCATGAATCAATAATGAGGAAACCAGACATAGATGGATATTGTTAAGACTAGACAGAATCGTAGCGGTTACAACCCTGGAATTGCATCTTTAATTGATATCTTGTGTGAAAGTCATATTAGTTTATTAGAAGTTATTTCTTTTACAATTTATTTTACATAAAACAACAATACTTTTTACTAAAAGAACCGTAAATGTGATAATCGAGAGTAAGTATGAATTATATTCAAATCCCTTGGGTTCGACAACCTGGCTCCTTACTTAGGGACACTGTATTACTTGTGAGACCGCGTACACTTGCGAGTGCTAGAGAAGCAACAAACGCAAGAGTCAAATAAATAAAAAAGTAAACGGACTAACAGAAACCATTCATAATAATAATAGCATAAGAAGAGTCAAGCTTCAAAATCATAGACAAACCGTGACATAATATCCAATGACACCTCTAACATAGAATGAAGCAGGGGCCAAGACACTTTTCGGGATTACCTTGATTTAACAAGTATCCAACATAGTAAGAAGAATCTATAAAGCATGAATGAGAATAGCTTTCACCCTCGGAATTGAGGACTTACCAACTAGCTTCTTCACAAGAACCAACTAGCCACGTGGAGGAGGAGGATGATCAAATAGAGCTCTGGTCCCTACATGGTGATATCATGTACGTATAAAGTATGCATTAATATGTTTGAATATACTAAGTATACGTGATGCAATGCAATAGGAATCATAAGTCATTAGAACAAGATGCCTAGTCATATTCAATGAACACAAGCTCAATATGCCATATGTAATAAATGCATAAGATGAAACATGCTTAAGAATAATTGTACTTGCATATCTTGTTTAACACCATAAAGTAACATGAATAGATCATCAAACTACCTTGTACTAGCAGGTGAGAGATATAGCATAGGTCATAACCCCTTCTAGTAGGTCATGGGTATTGCATGAGGGTAGAAGAGTAGCATAGGTCATAACCCCTATATATAAGCATGAGATAATGAATAATACATGAGGGTAGGAGGATAGAATAGGTCATAACCCCTACATGTAAGCATGAGAAAATACATAACATTGAATCGCATATGAGGGTGAGGTGTACCACATAGTTCATAACCCCTTTATATGAGTATAAGATATTGCATAACATTGAATCAACCATGAGGGTAAGATATACAACATAGTTTATAACCCCTATATGTAGAAATTGGCCTTGTACTAAAGGGTAAGGCATATAACATAGTTCAAAACCCCTCCTAGTATTCAAATTCACAAGAGAATAAACCTTAGCATAAGAACTCAATAACTCATCAACAATCGAGACTTGTAAAAATCATGCAATAGGTCATTGGGAAAACTTGAAATTTCTTGTCAAGACATTTTATCAAACACGTGGTAGGCATATATGGACACATGTTCAAATCATGCAAAATGCAAGAGTATAGATCATGAAATAGTGAAATTAATGCATCTTAAAGTCATGTAAATCAGCCCACCAACATCATGGTAAAACTCCATCATGGGTAACATGCAAATCATATCAAAACTTCACAATAGTTCATAGATTTCATAGCTTGAATCATGTATAGTCTCAATAGACAAAGATTAACTCATAGTGTAAGCTTAAAATAGATATTCATGCATAATCATTAATATTTGACAAAATCTCGACATAAATTATGTTCATATTTAATAATAATAGATAACCATAAGTAATACATCTTGAAAACAATCAATTTTCATACAAAGGAAGATTGGGCTCCATGGGTGAAAGGACCTAATGGATGAAACCTACATACGTTAAACTTGGGTTTTCTTGATGTAGACTTGAAGGAGACTTGAAGCTTGAATGGAGCTCTTGAGATTCAGAATTAAGCTTGGGACATTTGAATTTGGATGAAATATTTAGTTAAGTCTTGGAGAGGGTTTTGAGAGGGTCTTGAGTGATATAGAGTTGAAAAATGGCTAAGTATAGGTGTTTTCACGCATAAGTGGGCATGTGGCTATGACCCCAATGCCCTTGGGCCGAAATAGAAAAATAGGGGAAAAAATGCACTGGTCCGCGTCACGAAGGTCAACCAACACTGATCTGCGCCCTTGGCATGTCTCAGCCAGGGCGCGGATAGCCACTATTTTCGAAAAATTAGCAAAAATCGTTTTCTACTATGGGTCTTCTAAAATACGGGTTATACCCATTTGTTAGACCCCGTATTTTTTTTATTAAGGATAACTGTCCAATTGAAAAATTTTGAAGCAGATATCATGTAACTTGAACTTAAGTATGTTCTCGGTGCATGATTAGAGTATTAAGTGAATTTGACGTGCATAATTAA
>JAPFFP010023649.1:0-16244 GCA_026153255.1 Solanum medicagineum
CCTCAAAATATTTATCTACAACATAGGAGGTGATAAAACTAGCATTAGCAGCCAATAGATACATCTTGGCAACCTAATCTCATAAAAAAATAACATACGGGCAGCAACCTGGTACATATAAACTCGAGCGTATTCTTTCAACTTTTCCGCCCCTAATCATATTTTCTAATAAACATTCTCATATACATATTATGTGAAGCCTGTTCTAGTGCCATAAAAGTCTTAAAATAGCCCACATAGCACAACACATAACAATTATATGCAACATACAAATAGGCGGCATAACATTACGTCCCTTTGCCACATTTTGACGTCGACAATTCCAAACCTGTTTCAACTTTACCCAAATAGTCCACAATACATCAATACATAAAATAGCCTTAAAATAGTCTAAGAACAGTACCAAATCAGTCATTAAGGATGTGAGGCAATAGCCTCCCATCCAACAGCCCACAAGTTCGTATTAAGAACACAATTGCAATATCCTATAAGAACTCACTTTGCAGACTGTAAAAGTGGCGAAGTAGCCCTTATACATCATTTAAGAAATAATACTCATTAATAACAGTATCCCCCCTTCATAATCAATCCAACCAAAAAGAGACAAGCTTCCAAACAAACAAGAAAAATGTATAACAATCTTGGAACACATGCTATCCAAAATTTTCAGCATATACCTAACCAACATAGTCTCTTGTTTTTCATGAAGAAACCTTACTAAACACACAACTATAATCACTTACCTTTACCTTCAAGGTTGAGGACCTCCTTAAGAACCCTAAAAGATTTCTTTGGTTGCTTTACAAAGTCAAGAAAGAGTTGAGAGAAAACTTGAAAAACAATCTGATTTTTTTTGTTCAAGTTAAAAATGACTTATGGGAGCTGTTTTAAACGCTTTTTAAAGGGGGAAGTTTTCTAACCTACTAAGGAATTTTTAGCCTTACTTTATCAAGCTTCTGATATAGCACCTTGCCCCTTTCACTTGGGCCTTTTTGGGTTAAAATTGGTTGGTCCTTGGATGCCCATTTTTCCCTTTTCGCCTGACTTAGTTTTGGGCCAAATTAGTCAAGTGGGTTGTGATGTGCTTGGGCCCTTTTTATTATTCATCTTGGGCTGTATGTATTGTCCATTTATGATGCTAAAACACGGGCTAATGTTACACCCTTAACATAGACTTTATTCATAATCGGACTTGGACAAATTCGACGACGGGTCTCGTCTTTGTTTAGCTAGCAATTTAAGCTAAGCAAGTAGGTGACTCACCTTCTAGCTTCTTAAGTCCTATAGGCACCTCAATTTTCTCACTTTGTTTAGGGCTGTGATCTCCTAAATTTAACTTAAAACTTATTTATATTTGACCCTCTTTAGCGTTAGACGGACATATCGCCCTGAGAACATGAGATTCAAGCACTTTTAAAAACAGCGCTAATTTGAAAAGTCATACAATGTTTCATTTGCATAGCACTAGTATTGTAAGATGTGGGGTGTTTCATAGATCATTCCTAACATACAATGAAGGAGGGCCCAAACTCCCGAGGAGCAACCTACTAATGGTGATCTCCGGGATGCTCTTACTATGCTTGCCCAAGTTGTGGACAACTATGTCAATAAAGGGGCCCAAGCCCTTCATGCTACTACCCCGGGAGCTAGGGTAAGGGACTTTATGAGGATGAATCCTTCGGTGTTTTATGGGTCAAAGAAGGATAAAGATCCACAAGAGTTTATTGATGAGGTCTACAAGATTTTGAATATCATGGGTGTTGGGCTGAATGAAAAGGCAGAGTTGGCGGCGTACAAACTTAAAAGGGTATGCAAAATATGGTATGACCAATAGAAGGGGGAGAAGGGAAATGGTAATGTGGTTCTTGGGGAGAAGTTCAAATTCGCTCTTTTTAATCTACTCTTCGCTCTTGAGCTTACGAAAGCCAAGTTGGTAGAGTTTATGAATTTGAAACAAGCTTCCATGAGTATACATGAGTATACCCACAAGTTCTATCAACTTTAGAAATATACTTCTCATTTGGTGGCCGATCCTAGATCTAGGATGAATAAGTTTTTGACGGGGGGTCTCCGACGTGGTGAGTGAGGAATGCCTGTCCGCTTTTCTAATTATTGACATGGACTTGTCCTAATTGATGACATATGCTGAGCAAATGTAGGAAGAATATTTGAGGAAGTGGAGAGGTCATGAGGCCAAGACAACCCATTTTGACGGTAAGTTCAGAATGGGTGGCTGGCTCCATCAAGGCCAAGGGTCTTCTCATACTACTTATTAGGGATTTGCCAATGACCTCCCTAGGCCTCAAGGTGTTGGTGGTGTGCCTCATATTGCTATGTATTCTAAATGTGGAGAGGGTCATAGGAGCCCATGTTTGAGAGGTACTAATTCATGCTTCGAATATGGGGATCTTGGTCCCAAAAAGGTGGATTATCCAAGAAACTGTGGCAAAGGATGGGGTGCAAATCCAGTTCCATTGGGTAGGGGTGGTCATTAAGATGGTGTGCCAAAGAACAATAAGTTTGATGCTTTACATGAGAGGTAAGGGGTTGGTGACATTCCGGATGTTGTTACTGACATGTTTAAAATCATTGACTTTGATGTATAAGCTTTGATTGATCCAGGTACCACTGTTTCTTTTGTCACCCCTTTTGTAGCCCAAAAGTTCCATGTTGACCCCGAGTTGTTGCATGAGTTATATGAAGTATCTACTCCTATTGGTACATCTATTGTTTCTAGAAAAGCTTATAGAAGTTGTCCTATTGGCATTTTGCATAAATTGTTGCCTAATGATCTTGTTGAATTAGACATAGTTGCTTTAATGTTATTCTTGGGATGGATAAGTTACATGCCTACTATGTTTCTTTTGATTGTAAAACCCATAGGGTCAAATTCCAATTTCCAAATGAACCCATCCTTAAGTGGGAAAGTCAAGATGTGGTGGTCAAGGGAGATTCATCTCTTGCATTAAAGGCCGTAAGTTGATCTCTAAGGGGTGTATTTACCATCTTGTGAGGGTTAGGGATGTGGAATCTAAATTCCTTCCCATAGAGTCGGTCCCACTTGTAAATAAGTTTCTTGTTGTCTTCCCAAATGACCTTCCCAGTGTTCCTCTCGAAAGAGAAATAGCTTTTCGCATAGACCTTCTCCCCGATACTCAACCCATTTCTATTCCCCCTTACCATATGGCTTTGGTGGAGTTCAAGGAGTTGAAGGAACAATTGAGGGACTTGTTGGAGAAGGGATTTAATAGACCTAACCAATAACCTTAGGGTGCTCCAGTGTTATTTGTGAATAAGAAGGATGGACCCGTTAGGATGTGTATTGACTACCGGTAACTCAATAGGGTCACCATTAAGAATTGGTATCCTCTTCCATGTATTGATGATTTGTTTGGCCAATTGCAGAGGGCTAGCCATTTCTCTAAGATTGATCTCCGGTCCAGGTATCATCAAGTGAAGGTGAGGGAGTATGATATTCCCAAGATGGTTTTTCAGACTAGATATGGGTATTATGAGTTTGTTGTGATGTCTTTTGGGTTGACCAATGCACCAGCTATTTTCATGGACCTTATGAATAGTGTCTTGAAACCCTACCTTGATTCCTTTGTTGGGGTCTTTATTGATGATATATTGATCTATTCACGTAGTAGGGAGGAGCATATGGGTCATTTAAGGGTAGTGTTGCAAAGGTTGAGGGAGGATAAATTTTTAGTTGAAGGACATTGCATTGTTGGGTTATGTCATGTCAGGGGATGGTATTAAGGTGGATCTAAACAAAAATGATGTGATTAGAAAATTGGCCTAGACCGTTGACCCCGTCGGATATTAGGAGTTTCTTGGGCCTAACAGGTTATAATAGAAGGTTTTTGAATAGGTTCTCCTCCATTGCTTCCCCTGTGACAAAAGTTACTCAAAAGAAGTTTATGAGAGGAGCTTCTAAACATTGAAACACAAGCTTGTGTCTGCTTCTATATTGTCACTATCAGATGGGCTTGAGGGGATTGTGGTGTATTGTGATGTATCCTGGGTTGGTTTGGGTTGTGTGTTGTTGCAAAATGATAAGGTCATAGCTTATGACTCTAGGCAACTTAAGATACATGAGAGGAACCACCCTACCCATCATCTAGAGTTAGCCTCCATTGTGTTTGCATTAATGATTTGACATCACTACATGTATGGGGTGCATCTGGATGTGTTCACCGATCATAAGAGCCTCCAATATGTCTTCACTCAAAAAGATCTCAATTTGAGGCAAAGGATATGGTTAGAACTTCTTAAAGACTATGATATACGTGTGCACTATCATCCGGGTAAGGCAAATGTTATGGCGGATGCTTTGAGTATGGTGCCTATCGATACCCTAGCTCATGTTGATGGCGGTGATAAGGAAATGGCTAGGGAATTGCGAAAATTGGCTAGATTGGGGTTTAGATTTGAAGAGATTGGTGATGATGTTGTTGTTGTAGTTGATAGGTCTAAACCTTCATTGGTTGATGGGGTGATAGCAAAACAAGATCTTGACTCCTCCTTACTTGAATTGAAGGCCTTGGTGAAAGAGGGCAAAGAAGATGTTTTCACCCAAGGGGGAGATGGTTCCCTTAGGAACCAAGGTAGGTTGTGTGTGCCTTGTGTTGATGGTTTGAGGGAGAAAATCCTTGATGAGGCCCATAACACTTCTTATTCTGTCCACCCTAGTTCCACCAAAATTTATAGAGATTTGAGGGATATGTATTGGTGGGGAGGCATGAAGAGGGACATTGCCAAATTCATCTCTGGTTTCCATAGTTGTCAGCAAATCAAAGACGAACATCAATGGCCGGGTGGCCTAACCCAAGACATTGAGGTTCCTACTTAGAAGTAGGAGGACATAAATATGGATATTGCGGCTGGATTGCCCAAGAATAAAAAGGGTTTTGATTCTATTTGGGTTGTGGTTGATAAGGTTAAGACCACATTTTAGGGCTGATGTTTATGCAAGGTTGTACATGCATGACTTGGTAAGGTTGCATGGGGTTCCTTAGTTTATCATATTGGATCGTGGGGCACAATTTACCTCAAATTTTTGGAGACCTTCCTAAAGGGGTCTTGGCACTAGAGTTAAGCTTTCTACGACCTTCCACCCTCAAATGGATGGCCAAGCCGAGAGGACCATCCAATCCCTTGAGGATATGATTAGGTCATGCTTGTTGGAACTTAAAGGTAGTTGGATGTCATCTTCCATTGATTGAGTTTGTTTACAATTGCAACTATCGTTCTAGCATCAGTATGGCTCCATTTGAGGCTCTTTATGATAGGCGTTGTAGATCACTGATTGGGTGGTTTGAGGTTGGTGAGATAGCTTTGTTAGGACCAAATCTACTTATGGAGGCTCTTAAGTAGGTTAGTATGATTAGGGAAAGGTTGAAGACTACACAAAGCCAACAAAAATCCTATGCCGATGTGAGAAGAAGAGACCTTGAATTCAAAGTTGGTGATTGGGTTTACCTAAAGGTTTCACCCATGAAGGGTGTGGTCCATTTTGGCAAGGAGGTAAAGTTGATCCCGAGATATGTTGGTCCTTATGAGGTCATGAGAAGGGTTGGCAAGGTAGCTTATGAATTGAAGTTACCGAGTGAGATGGAATTGGTTCATCCGGTATTTCATGTCTCTATGTTAAGAAAATATGTGGGTGATCCTAATTCTAATGTGCCTCTTCATGTGGTGGGTGTTGTTGAGGATAACTTGACTTATGGGGAGGTTCTGGTTCATATTTTTTATAGGCAAGTGAAGAGGTTGAGGAACAAGGAGGTGGCACCTGTTAATGTCCTTTAGATGAACCAATAAGTCGAAAGTGCTACATGGAAGGCCAAAGCGGTCATGTGAAAGAGGTATCCTTATATTTTCCTCTCCACTCAAGCCTAAGGTACTAATTCTATGTCCCCTATGTGATTTCAAGTCTCATATTTGAGCCTCTATGTCATTCATATGCATTCATGTTTATGTTGACAAATTTGTGATGATTTTACACTTATGTTGGGATTTTGAAAATAGTGTTTTAAATGCAATGTTGCATTCTTATTGGGGCTTATTTGTTTATGACCACTCTTGTCTTGTACGTCTCTTTTACATTCGAGGAAAAATGTTCCGAAGGGGGGAGATATTGAAACAACCCAAAAATTCCATGAAAATGTGCCTCGGAAGTACAAGGAATCGTAATTTCCATATATCTCAAAATCCGTTTGTGATATCGAAAATCCGACCTTATATTCTTATTCAGGTGGTTAAAACTAGGGGGAGAATGGTCTAACCCTGACTTAAGAACAATTGTAGCAAAGTTTAAAAATCACAAATATGCGATTTCCAATGACGATCCGTACCCCTGGCGCAACGCGCCATGGACGCGCTCCTATGTATTTTCTTGTCTAGTTTTTTCTATCTCGGTCCAAGTCTTTTGAGTCTTGGGCCTAAGGCTTCCCAAACGTGAAAGTACCTATACTTAGCCATAGTTCACCCTCATATCATCCTAAACATTCTCCAATACTGACTCAAACACTTAGCCATATTTTTACTCCTAAATTCAAGTCTCAAGACCTCTTCCGGATCTAAGGACATCCTTCAAGGTTCTTCTTTAAGCTTCAAGTCTCCACCTCCAATCTCCACTAAGTTCATCTCCAAGCTAAGGTATGTGAGTTATCTTTCATGGGTTCCTTTCACCCATGATGCACAAGCTTCCTTTTCTTAGAAATTGTATGATTTAAAAGTGATTTATTCATGGGTCTTCATTATTATGAAAATCACTGCACACTGTGTTTGAGACTATGAAATTGTGATGGTTTTAACATGTTTTAAGCTATGAATCTTAGATTTATTGAAAGGCTTGGTGAAGGGTTTTGATGTTTATTGCTTGACGGTGTTACCAAGTATCTATTGAAGCTTTTTCATTAAATTTACTGGCATGATTTCACTCTTGAATTGCACGGTTTTACACTACCACTACAAACCCTCTATGTAATTGAAAAAATGTATGGACGTGGTTTCTTGAGGAGATGAAGGTGCAAAGCACGAGATATGATATGAATGACTATATGATGATGAAAAGAGCTTGTGCGTATGATTTACTCTATATAAAGTGTTGCATTAGACCATGCCCGATCCGGTAACCTAGTTGAGGGGTTAGTGTCTCAAACACTAGGGTGGTAGGTGAGATTGCCACTAACCTAGTTAAGGGGTTTGTACCTCATGCACTAGGGTGATAGGTAAGATTTCCACTAATCTAGTTGGGGGTTTTGTACCTCATGCACCAGGGTGATGGGTGAGATCATTATTAACCTTGTTAAGGGGTTTGAACTTCCCGAACTAGGGTTATGGGTGAGATCATCATCTACCTAACCAGGGGTTTGTACTTTAGAAATTTAGTTTGGTCTCTTCTAAACATATGATATCCTATATGAGCATGAGTTACATAAGAATGTTTTACTTAAGCATTGATCATACATGTCATATTGTTATATTATGCCTATTGCCTATTGCCTATTGCCTATTGCTATGCATTTTTATTATGACGTCTATCTCTTGTTGCATTGCATCCTATATACTTAATGCATTCAAATGCACTATTGCATACTCTTGCCTACATAAGCCGGAGCCCAAGTTGATCATCCTCCTCCTCCATGTGACTAGTTTGGTACTAATCAAGCTAGTTGGTGAGTCCTCCATTCCAGCCATGTTTATCTATGTTTCTCTTATTATGTATCGAGATACTCTTCTTTATGTTCTATTTTGACTATGAGGGTGAGACCGGTTGCTTTGTGTTGGCCCCCGTGTTTTCCCCTTAGTCCCTTTTACCCCTATTCTTACTCTTTATGTCTTTTATATGCTTCTGGAACCAATGATGTGTAATGATAAGTTAAGAGGCTTGTTTGGGGTTCTTTGGCATTCCCCTTTCGCCGTGTCACTTATAGGCCCTAGGCTTGGGTCATGACAACCATCACAAGCATAACAATGCAGGGTTTAAAGACCCTATTAATGAGACCTATAGACATAACGATACTTAAGTCAAACCAAAAGGCACCACCTCAAATTCAAAATATCAGAAAGGACATTCACTAGCTCATTGATCACAGGAAACAACTCAATTAAAGTTACTTAGACTCAACAACCCTAATTAAAATAAGATGATAAACGAAACCCGTAGAAATCAATAATGTCTTAAGACAAGAAATGGACTTACCCTTTCACAACCACATTACAAGCCCCCTCACAAAGACGGGTTTATTAGGGAATTGGAATCTAACTCTATGGGCCCTACAATCAATGGAGACACAATAAGTATGTAACTAATCCATCCCAAGTATGACATCAAAATCCACCACGTCTAACCCAACAAATCACAAGATAAGACATGATGCAATGAACACGGAACAATACCTATGAACCTTCTAACAACAATAGACTTAACATAGGGGGTAGACTCTGAACGTTTACACCACTACTCGGGCAAACTTGAAGCGCACTAGCAGTAAGGAAGAATAATGAAAGAAATAGTGGCAGCTAGGCCCATCAGTGTATACAAATCAAAGCCAAAGGAAATTTCAACATACCGATAGCATAATTAGGTGGCTCATCTCCTTCATTCCCTCCTTGAAGAGCATAAAATTTACTGTGGCATAGGGCACTACCACGGCAACCTTGAGCCTCTTGATCAACATGACCACCTTAGCCTTACATTCGGCCATCCTTAACTTTATTGTGAGCATGTGGACAACGGGAATTTTGTGGCCCAGCTCACCACACCCAAAGCATGTACCCGTGTTCCTCTAACATCACTATGATTCCTCCCATATTTTGGGAACCTAAGGTGAGTCACCCCATTATTACCCCTTTTACCCTTATTGCGTTTACAAGGACAATCGTTCCTCTTATGCCCCTCTTCACCAAAATGGAAACAACCATTTGTGTCATTCAAACATGGGCCTCTATGAATCTTACCACATGTTGGACACATCACATCACCTCTATATTTGGGAGTTTCGAACTTTTATTCAAAACGGGCCCTCTTGGCCCCTCTCTCCTCCCTCTTACCACTTGAAGTCTCAGGGGCACTTACTTGTTGATTGAGTTGAGTCATCAATTTTGGCACCGCTTTTGCCAATAACCATAGACAATAGTGAACCTCCGCATTCGATATATTGTCATCCTGAGTAGCTTGAAGCATATCCTGAAATGTAACACTTAGGGATTAGAAATAAGCCCTATAGGATCTAACTCTATCGCACGACATAAATCATGAAGAAGTGAAACATTTCCTAGAACACCTAATAGCTTCCTATTCATAGTCATGGTACGTTTCACAAACATGAATAAGACTCTAATCGACGTGGTGTACTGGACACCGAGGACCTAACAACCTAGTGCTTTGATACTAAGTTTTCACAACCTATGCCTAGGGCTAGACGTGATATGATGAATGAGGAGCCCTAAGGGACCCCGAACAAGCCTCTGAACATATCATTACACATCATTGGTCATGGAAGAAATTAAACAACACAATTGAATTAGAAAAAGGGGCAAAGGGATAAAAGGAAAGCTTTCATAACATAATCATTAAACAGGAGAGATTCAAGGCTCATGGCATAAATACATAACATATCCAACAACACCTCTAAACATAGAACATAGCGGGGGCCAAGACATATAACCAGACTCACCCTCATAGTCAATAAGAAACATACATCAGGAAAAGCGAGTCTTAATACATAGCATAAGAGCATAGACATTGTCACTGGAATGGAGGACTCACCAACTAGCTTGAGAGAAATCGTACTAGGCATGTGGAGGAGGATGATCAAGTGGGACTCCGGTTCATACATGGTCACATCATGTAGTCATAGAGCATGAGTTAGTACGTTTGAATGTAATAAAGTATGTAGGATGCAATGCAATAAGTGATAATCACCATATATAAAATGCATAACATAAGCAATGAATAAGCATATAGCAATATGGCATATACGAATGATGCTTAAAGTAAAATCATGCTTATATAGAACATAACACATATGTAAGGAGAGACAATTATTAGTTAATATCCAGGCCCTACCACATCCTTTGAGAGGCGAATGGGGTATAAACCCCTCAATGTTGTTGACGAGGTACAAATCCCTTAACATGGTTGATGAGATACAAAACCCTCAACATGGTTGATGAAATACAAACCCCTCAACGTGGTTACCAAGGTACAAACCCCTCAACATGGTTGCACAGGCCTACCACCTCCCAAACAAGGTGATTGAGGTACAAATCCTTCAAGACGGTTGCACGAGCCTACCACTTCCGAGCGACGCGATCGAGTTTCAAACCCCTCAACATGGTTACATGAGCTTACAACCTTCCGAGTGATGCTTGATCAATCGCCATCACTATAGAGATATTATCATATACATACATTTCTTTCAATATAATATAGTCATTTAACTCATGAGACATTCATTGGACGTTCAATTCCTCAAGAAATAATAACCTAACATCTTATCAAACACTTAGCGGGTGTGTAGTGCTTGTGCAAAACCATTCAATTTAAGAGTACAAACATTCTAGAAAATTCAGTGTAAGACCATAAATAGATACTTGGTAATACCCTAATGCAATATAGATCAAAACCCTTCATCAAATCTCATAATAGATCATAGATTCATAGCTCGAAACATGCTAAAACAATCATAACTTCATGAACCCCAAAAAAGTGTGCAGTGAAATTCATAATAAGTAAAACCTAGGAGTAAATCAACTTTAAATAATGCAATTTAGGTAAAAGGGAAGCTTGGGCACCATGGGTGAAAGGACTCATTGTTTGAAACCCACATACCGTAGCTTTAGAGGATTACTTGATGAAGATTTTAATGGAGACTTGAATCTTGAGTGAAATCCTTAAGATCCAAAAACAATTTGGACACTTGAATTTTGAGGTGAAATACTGTCTAAAGATTTGACTGAGTATTGAGGGAATGTCTTCAATGATATGAGAGTAAAATATGTCTAAGTATAGGTATTTTCATGTATGAGAGGTTTAGGCCCGATACTTAAAGACCTTGGACTAGAAAGGAAAAACTGGGCACAAAATAATACACAGGCAAGCTCTGGCCATGTCGCGCTAGAGGCACGCCTGCTCACTATTTTTCGCTCACTTTAAGATTTTGGATTTTACTCAGGTTGCTATTAAATTGGTGTTAGACCCATTTCCCACACAATTTTTCCATTGAACAAGTATATGAAGTCAGATTTTTGAAATAACACACGTATTTTAAGATATATGAAAATTACGATTCTGAGCACTTCTGTGGCACATTTTTGGGCATTGTTTGGGGTCGTTTCAATCTTGAAGGATCTCAATATGAGACAATGAATGTGGTTGGAGCTATATAAAGGTTATGATATAAATGTAAAGTACCATATCAGTAAAGACAACATGGTAGCTGACGCCCTTAGTAGGGTTTTCATGGGTAGTGTGTCTCATGTAAAAGATGATTGCAAAAAATGGTTAGTTAAAGATGTTAATAGGTTATACAGGATGGGAGTGATATTGAGTTAATCCAAAAAAGGTGGTGAAATGGTTCTCTATGGGTCATCATCTTCTTTGATTGCTGATGTTAAGGCCAAACAAGATCTTGATCCCACATTGGTTGAGTTTGAAAACTTTGGTGAAAGATGGGAAGGTAGAGATATTCTCACAAGGGGGAGATGAAGTATTCCAGCATCAAGGGAGGTTTTATGTACCCAATGATGATGAGTTGAAGAGGTTGATCATGCAAGAATCCCATAACTCTTCATATTCTATTCATCTTGGCACGACCAAAATTTATAACTACTTTTTTGAGATTTATTTGTTGAATGGGATGAAGAAGGACATTTCTCCATTTGTGTTTGAATACACCAATTGCCAGCAGCTAAAAGTTGAAAACTAAAGTTCGAGTGTCTTAGCTCAATATATTGATATTTCCACATTGAAGTGGAAGGAGATAAATATGAACTTTGTATTAGGTTGCCAAGGACCAAAAAACGCTTCGACCCCATATGGGTGATAGTTGACTGCATGACAAAGCCAGCTTATTTCATGCTTGTCAAATCTGCATTCAGTGTTGAGGACTATGCCCACCTGTATATCTTAAAGTTGGTTAGGTTTCATGGAATTCTATTGTCCATCATATCAGATTATGGAGTTCAATTCGCTTCTCACTTTTTCATAGTACTTCCAAAGAGGACTTTGCATTAGAGTGAAGTTGAGTGCAGCTTTTCATCCTCAAATCAACGGATAAGGTCAAAGGTTATTGAAACTTTGGAAGATATGTTGAGGTTTTGCATGATGGAATTCAAGGGAAGTTGGGATGAACATTTTTCATTTATCGAGTTTGCCTACAACAACAGCTTACACGCGAGTATTAGAATGGCACCATTTGAAGTGTTATATGATAGATAATATAGATTGCCCATTCGGTGGTTCAAAGTTGTGGAGGTGGCATTAACAGAATTGCACTTGGTGATGAATGCAATGGAGAAAATTAAAAGCATAAAGGAGAAATTGTAGGCAGCCTAAAGACGACACAAGTCCTACTCAGATTTAAGAAGAAGGGAACATGAGGTCCATGTTAGTGATTAGGTCTATTCGAAGGTATCTCTAATTTTAGTTGTTCCGTAATTTGGTAAGGAAAAAAATTGAGTCTTTGATATATGGGACGTTACAAGGCAATGAGGAGATTGGGGGATGTAGCGTATGAGTTGGATCTACCGAACGAGTTGCACTTGATTCATCCGTTCTTCATGTATCGATGATGAGGAAATTCTTCGGTCACCCAAGATCCATAATTTCCTTGTAGGATGTGAACCTTGTAGAGTATTTGAGTTAAGAAAAGATACCAGTTGAAATTCTAGACCGACAAATGAAGATGCTAAAGAACAAGGAGGTCACGTTCGTCAAAGATCTTTGGAGGAACCAACAAGCTGAGGTTACTACATGGGAAACGGAAGCGAATATGATGTACTGCTATCAACATCTATTCAGCTCTACTCAAGATCATGGTACTAAGAAATTCTTCTGAAACCTCAAGTATCATCCATTTTGGATTCTCATGATATATGCGTTTATTTAACGTATATGGACTGTTTGAGACATGTTTTAAAGTATGAAATCTAAAATATTTGAAAAATGATGTTTGACTTGCATTTTGCATGCATACTAGGTTATTAGCTGCTAGTTTAATCTTTAGAGCCTACCTTTAAGTACATTCACGGACGAACATTCCCAAAGGCGAGATATTGTAACGACCACCAATTAAGAAGCCTTTAGTGCAAGAAAGTTGGGTTGAAAATGCCTAAGAATCTGTCACGACCCAAGTCTAGGGGCTAGATGTGATATGGTGCAAAGGGAATCTGAAGGGAACCCAAGCAAGCCTCTTAGAGCATCATTACACATTCTTGGTCGCGGAAACAAATAAATCAAGCATCAAAAGATAAAAAGAATGGGGAAACGGGGGCTAAAGGAAATACTTCCATATCATCATAATCAAGAGACAAGAGTCAACTCAAATCATAGATACATAACATGTCCAACAACTACCTTTACTACATAGATAAGAGCGGGAGCCAAGAAAAAGCAACCAAGCTCACCCACATAGTCAAATAATACATAACAAGAGTATCTCAATGCATATCAAGAGAGAATCGATTAAGGTCACCGAAGTGGAGGACTCACCAACTAGATTGAATAGCACCGAACTAGACATGTGGAGGAGGATGATCAACTTGAGCATCGGTTCCTACATGGTGCCATCATGTAGGCATGGAGTATGCGTTAGTATGTTTGAATGTACCAAGTATGTAGGATGTAATGCAACAATAGATAGGCATCATAATCAAAGTGCATAATATTAAGCAAAAGACATAATATAACAATATGGCATGTATGTTTACTGGTTAAGTAAAACATACTTAAGTAAATCATGCTCATATAGGATATCATATGTGAAGAAGAGACCAAACTAGCTATTCAAGGTATAAAGCCCTTGGTGGTTGTGTGGTATGAACCCCTCACATGGTTGATGATAAGCACACCTTATCAACATGGTGACGAAGTATAAACCCCTCGTATGGTTGATGAGTATAAACCCAACATGGTAACCCGGGCTCTGGCCCCCTGGATCGGGTATGGTCTAATGCAACACTTTATATAGAGTGTTTCATATACATAAGATCACTTTATCATCAAATAGTCATTCATATCATATCTCATGATTTGGACCTTCAACTCCTCAATAAACCACATCCGAACATGTTATCAAACACCTAGAGGGTGTGAAGTGGTAGTATAAAACCATGCAAATTAGAGATGAAATCATACAAGAAAATCCATTGTAAAACCATCAATCAACATATTACAACACCCTCAAGACATATACATCAAAACTCCTCATCAAATCTTACAATAGATCCAAGATTTATAGCTCAAAACATAGCAAAACAGTCACAACTTTACATAGCTTTAACATAGTGTACAGTGAATTTCATAATGAGCAAAATCCAATTGTAAATTAACTTTAAGTCATGCCATTTATGTAAAATGAGGCTTGGGGTATCATGGGCTAAAACAAACCATGAAAGAAATCCACATGCCTTAGCTTGAAGATGATCTTGGTGAAGATTGGAGATGGAGACTTAAAGCTTGAAGGAGACTTGCTTGGGATGAGGGTTTGGGACTTGAGTTTGGGGAGTGAAAATATCGCTAAAGTGTTCGAGTTAGTTTTGGAAAATGTTTAGGATGATATGAGGGTGAAATTTGGCTAAGTATAGGTAGAAACATGTTTGGGAAAACTTGGGCCCAACACTTAGAAAATTTTGGACGATCTAAAAAAAATTCACTGGAATTGGCTGCTGCCGCATCGTGCAGACCTCACTAGAAATCATCACTTAAAAGCTTATAATTGTTAGTCTTTTTCTCTTAAATAAGGCTTAGGCCCTTCTTCACCTAATTTGACCCATTGATCACGAATATAAAGTTGAATTTTTGAAATAGTAAATGGATTTTGGGATATATGGTATTTGAAATTCCGACCATATTGAGGCACGTTTTTTCGGGCACTTTTTGGGGTCAATTCAATGACTCCCCCTTGGGAACATTCATCCCTGAATGTAAAAGAGACGTATAAGTCAAGAATGATCATAAACAATTTAGCCCCAACTAAAATGCAACATTACTTTTAAAACACCCCTTTCAAAATTTCAATATGAGTATAAAATCATCATTACTTGCCAACTTAAACATAAATGCATATGAATGACATAGGGACGGAAAAATAAGACTTGAAAGAACATAGGGGACTTGGAATTAGTACCTTAGGCTTGAGTGAAGTGGAAGAGATAAGGATACAGCTTTTGCATGTCCGCTTCGGCCTCCCAAGTAGCACTTTCGGTTTGTTAATTCCTCCAAAGGACCTTAACGGATGTCACCTCCTTCTTACTCAATCTCTTCACTTACCTATCTAGGATATGAACTAGAACCTCCTCATAAGTCATGTTATCCTCAATAACACCCACAACATCAAGAGGCACGATAGCATTAGGATCACCAACATATTTTGTCAACATAGAGACATGGAACACCGGATGAACCAAATTCATTTCACTAGGCAACTTCAACTCATTGACTACCTTGCCAACCTCTTCAAGACCTCAAAAGGACAAAAATATCTAGGACTCAACTTCCACTTTTTACCAAAATGGACCATACCTTTCATTGGAGAAACCTTCAAATAAACCCAATCACACACTTTGTATTCAAGGTCTCTTCATCTCACATAGACATAAAATTTTTGACGACTTTGGGCTGTTCTCAACGTTTCCCTAATCATCCTAACCTTTTTAAGAGCCTCCATAACTAGATTTGGTCCCAATAAAGCCACGATCAGATAAGATGGATAAAGGAACTCCATGTAACCTCACTAACTCATGGATGTACAACCTTGCATACTCTTCTGCACATATGTAGTCCTAATCGGCAAAAAGTGAGCCAATTTCGCCATCCAATCAACCACAACCCAAATGGAATCAAAACCTTTTCTAGTCTTGGGCAACCCAACCACAACATCCATAGTAAACACCTCCTTCTTCTAAGTGGGAATCTCTATGTCTTGGGTTAGGCCACCCGGCCTTTGATGTTTGGCTTTGAGTTGTTGACAATTATGGCAACCGAAAATGAATTTGGCAATGTCCCTCTTCAT
>JAPFFP010023680.1:0-39030 GCA_026153255.1 Solanum medicagineum
TTCGGCCCAAAACGAACCGCAGAAGACCAAGAAAATGCCCAAAAAGAAGTTGAAAACTTTATCGGAAAAACATTCTTTTCTAAACTTTCTTGGTCAAAATTCTCAAAAGTTGAAGAACATCAGAGAACAACTAACATACCATAATGTTCCTCTCAAAACGTAGAATAACTTAGACATAAATTTCACTTAATATTGCAATGTAAATTTTCACTCATTCCTGATATATTATCAACGAAAATAGAGATTTACCTCAAAATAAATATCAAATCCTCAAATTCAACTTCACCATGATGTTTCTTGTGAGAAACCAAGTCACGTAGCCTTTTGAATTACTCAAATTAGATGAAAAATGAGCTTGAAATCATGATACAAAGTTGAGAATATATATATATTCCCTTATTTAATAAGAGACAGTGTAGTGCCTGCTTCATGGTACAGCACCCACGAGTCATAAGTTCTTCGACCAGTGACCTTTGTGTTTCATAGTCCTACTTTCTTGTGCGACAAACTATGAAGACAAAAACACATGCATGGTGGGTCCCACTTAACAAAACAATTTTCACTTTCCTCCTTATTTTCCCACTTTACATTTCATTTAATTTTTCCTTTGTTACGCTCTTGAGGCAGTTTTAGTTGCTCAAGTAGGCAGCAACTCGACATGTCAGCTTGAGCAACTTAAAGGTATATTCGTTATTTTTTTAATGAATCTCTCATTTTCATGTTTTAAGGATCAATAAAAAATATTTTGTGGGCTTGCTAGTGTAATCTTTTCAAGGCAGCTGTGTATTGACGTGCCTACTTCAACTGCTTCATAATATTTTTTTTTGGCTGTCTCAATGATAATTTTACAATAGTTGAAAAGTTTTATATTAGCTACTTGCTTGAGAAGCTTTCGGTTGGCCAATAAAAGATAATTGTGAGCTTTCTAATTCAATCTTCTCAGGGCAGTTGCGTATTGATATATATGCTTCAATGACTTCATAATATTTTTTTAGCTATTGCAATTATAATTTTACATTATCTTCTAAAATATATAGGAAAAATCTATCGATGTCAAATAAATCAAGATTAAAAAATAATTTATATTGGCTCGTGCTAGCACGGGCTTCTGCCACTAGTGTGTGTGTGTATGTGTGATATATATATATCACTACTTTCCTGGAAAAGGGTGCATATATATGTGTGTGTGCTGCCACCTTGCTGCCATATGGCAGCACCAGATTACACCACGTGGCCATCTCTTTCCATTAATCATTCAATCCTTTTTTCGTCGTTTCAAGATAGTTTGAACTCCAATTTTTACAATTAAACTGTCTAACTCTATAGATTTCGACGTTCCGGATCAAATGATGTAGTCAGATTTTCAAACAGAGCTTCCTACCATAAAGTGAAGGTCCCACTTCTTTATCTGCAACTTTTAACCAAAAGCCCTCAGGGGTCAAATTACATTCGGAAGTCCCTGGTATCAAACGAATGGTCACCCTAGACCAACATTGACATTCCGAAGCTATCTGCTCTATCAAAATTTATCAGAGTTACAGTTCCCGAGAGTATTAACTAGGTCATTAACCAGTTCCGGCAGTCAAATTTGTAATCCATGATATAATTGCACCAGACATGCTCCTAGCCTAATTCGACCATACGAGAGCTAGTGGAATCGCCAAAATTCTATTTCGAGGCCATGTACTAGGACTTTACCCAAAAAACTCATTTTACAGATATAACTTCGCGGTTAACTCAAATATCCATGTAACTCCCGATTAACCCGACCTATAATCACCCCAATAGTCCTGAGGTCACTATATACATGCTCAAATTAACATAATAACGATAAAACCATAGACATGACCCAGATGGTTATTACAACATCCCCCACTAATAAGACTTTCATCCGCGAAAGTATGAACACAGGCATACCTGTAGGCTCTAATCCACACTACGAGTATATAAGTCATAATCGTGTTCCGTATTCTATATTGTTTCAATACCACCATCACTATCCAGAAATCCCACCACCTGTTTATATATGATAGCGAGTCGGCGTGGCAATTCAACAAGGAAGTCTCAAGAATCCACTATTTGTCCCCTTCGCTTAATCAGCAGACACGTCATGAGGACCACTTGGCTAGTAATACCTGTCCTTACTATATCACCAAACATTATGGTATAAACATGTTACAAGGTGCCTTAGCAATGGTCAGGGTTATTCGAGATAGACTAAAGACAGCTTTGATACGACCTTGTCATGAACCGATCTCGATCATAATAGTTCCTGGTAGCTAATTACCCAACCGCAGGGTACCTATTCTAGCTCTCTAGTCCAAACCAAATTGATATAAAAATAATATATATGTTGAATCCAACCCAGAATGTGAAAGTCAACTATACAAAGCTATAATAGACACAAGGACATATCGTATACATATATTAATATCACAATAATATACAAAACCATAAATGCACCTACAAATACTAAAACCTGCTATATAAGGTCAATGTTTGGATGCAAAAGATGACAATCAATAGGAAGGAGACTGCCAAAAGATAGAGCAGTCGGTGCTCACCAAAAGTCTCCTAAGCACTCCCAAAGTTTCCTAATTCAGCTATACTACCCATATTTGGACCTGCGCCATGGGAAGATGTAGAATTAGGAGTGAGTACTAGAAGAGGCACCCAGTAGGCATCATCGGCCGAGTGAAATAGTGAACATATAAAGTCCAAATACATAGAACTGCAGTAGTGTAGCAAAACGAACTCAGACCAAGGAATAGGCTTGTCTGGGAACCCTCAAACCATAACTGAACCAATCAAACTAAAGAACAATGATAGCCTGAACTAGCCCAAGTACTGAAAGCTGATACCAACTAATAAAGACTACATAGGCCAATACCACAATAGCTCCCAACTGAGGCATGGTATTGTACGCGAGTACAAGGCCCTAGTATTTATGCTTGTACTCTATCTGGGTGCCCATAAACCCAGAAGGTACACCCAGGCAGAATATAGAAGCAACAAAGTATCACTGAATCCGGCAAAACCATCATAAAATCTCATAGAACCATCACAGAGCCTAGCTCTCTACATCATCAGAATAAGGGTCACCTGTACATAGGTGTAAGTTCCTAGTATCTAATCATGAACACCCCCTGAGCCCTCATAAGCCCAGGAGGTACACCCACACACAATCAGGGTATGAATAGGTAAGTGGATCCATGGGTAAGTAATCATGGGCTTCACCCCAACAATCATAAGCCAATTGGGTCCTAGATATAAGACCCCGCCTATGAGGTGTAAGAAAGATGCAAGAAAATAAGCTTTGAAAAATTTTGAATGTCAGCTTCAACGAAAGGTTTTACGAATCATAAGTCAGAGTATGACCCATATGTTGGTTCCTGGAACCTAGGCACACTTAGTGGAATTTAGGATCTTTCAGGAATTCAATCTATGACTCATAAGATGGCACATAAAATCTTTTACGAGTCGTAGATGATATTTTGGAATGTAAATCAAAGAAAGGTCTCTAAAAGGCTATCAGACGAAACCTCCTATCTACGGCCCGTAGAATAGACCCCGACCCGTAAATGAGGTCTCGTGGTCCTATATAGTGATTTTCATAGGGGATGTTCCAACCTTTCCAATTCCCTTAACATCCTCATCTAGCCCTTCCATGACTCCTCATGTAATCCCAAGCCCCTCTCTCATCAAGTCAAGTGCAAACAATTCCAATCGCCTATGTTCTAGCATGAGTTCATATATGTGTCTACTTTAAGTGTTCATATATCTTAGCACAAAATGAATTAGATGCTTATAGACCTACCAAATGAAAGCTCTTTGAATTATCTTTCCAAAGCAACTCGTTTCACCTTATTCATAGTTCAGACCAGAAACTTGTGCCCATTTTAGTGAAGCACTGTCAGGCTGCCGGTTTATAAGACCCACATTACAGGCCGTGGAATGACTTACAGCCCATAAATAGGCTTTCATGGAAATCATCTGCCCAGCTTTAAAAGGGGTATTTTTGTCCTTTCCTCTCATCCTAATCCTAATACAACATTATTTGGCCTCTATTACGCCTCATATCAGCTATTTTCCGCCCTAATCCACCTCATTCAGAAAATACTCGAAGTCCCAAACCCCTCCAAAGTTCTTTAAGGTCTTCAAAGGAGAGTACAAGCTAAGGTTTTGGTTTCCTTATTAGATTTTCCCTTAACTAGTGGACATGGTATGTGGTTTTGATTGTGGGAACCTTCCTTCCCATAAGTCCAATCATTCTTCTTCTCCAACTACATAAAATTTATGGATCTTTATGAGTATTTTATGAACTCTTGCTGTCACGCCTCAAGAGGGTACCCTAGACATCGCCGGACCCCAAAGACTATTGCTAGTCCCTAAGCGAACCACTTAGCGTCTTCACATTCATTAAATCATAGCTTAACAAATCAGCAAAAGACTAAAGATGAACAATGATGGACAATCTCAATATATAGAGGTCGTAATCCAACAATCAAACTTTTATTATCTGACATAAGAATAGTTTTTAAAAGAAATCAGTCAAGAGATAAAGATCTCAACATCAACTCATCACTATCTAGTCTATGAAGCCTCTAACTCTACTATCTAGATTGTTTCAATGTCAAGCCATGGCTACCTCAACCAAAAGAAGATAAAGTGTTAAACTTAAGCTAGATGATAGTAATATGGAAATCCTCTGAAAGTAAGGAGGTGTCATGACCCAAGCCTAGGGCATAGACGTGACCAGCGAATGAGGAACCCAAAGGAACCCTGAATAAGCCTTATAACATATCATCACACATCCTTGGTTGCGGAAGCAAGATAGTTCACCATAAGAAACAATACACAAAGGGAAATTGGGACTATGGGAGAGAGACTTATATTTAAATAGCTTGAATAACATAAGTGAGTCAAGCTCAAGCATAATACAAATTTTTCCAGCAACGCCTCTAATATAGAACTTAGTGGGGGCCAAGACAAGCAGCCAGGCTCACCTTCATAGTCAAAGTATACCAAAAAGGTAAGATAGACTTCAATACATAGCATAAGAACATAGATATTGCCCTCGGATATGAAGACTCACCAACTAGCTTGAATGGAAGCCACTAGCCACATAGAGGAGGAGGATGACCAAATGGAGCTTTAGTTCCTGCATGGTAACATCATGTAGGCATAGAGTATATGTTAGTACATTTGAATGTACTAAGTATGTAGGATGCAATACAACAAGAAATAGGCAACATAATCGAAATGCGTAAACATAGACAATGGATAGCATAGTAACGATATGACATGTATGAATGATACTTAAAGTAAGATCATGCTTATATAAATCATAATACATAAGTAGAAGGAGACCATCATCATAGACCAACAACAAGTGCTTAGAATCCAAGGTTTGGCACGACCTTGGAGTGTGATCAAGGTATATACCCCTTAATCGGTAGTTGAACATCACACCCTTCATCAAGGTGTCCAAGGTATCAACCCCTCAACAATGGTTAATGGACATCACACCCTCCATTTAGGTTGCCAAGCCATCAACCCCTGCCGGTTAATGGACATCCTACCCTCCATTTAGGTGGCCAAGGTATCAACCCCTCAACAATGGTTAATAGACATCCTACCCTCCATTTAGGAAGCTAAGGCATCAACCCCTTTCTAGTTAATGGACATCACACCCTCCAGTTAGGTGGATAAGGTATCAACCTTTTGTCAGTTAATGGACATCAAACCCTCCAATTAGGTGGTCAAGGTATCAACCCCTTAACAATGGTTAATGGATATCACAGCCTCCACCAAGGCGGTCATCATAGAATAGCATAAATGTTTCTCATAAACATAGCTCATATAAACATTCATTTCATCATCATAAAGTCATTCAACTCATATACATGCTTTGGACCTTCAATCACTCAAGAAATAACATTCGAACATTTTATCAAACACTTAGAGGGTGTGTAATGCTAGTATAAAACCATGAAATATAGAGATGCAATCATGCAAGAAAAACCATTGTAAAATCATCTGTCAACGCCTTGTATTACCCTCAAGCAATATACATCAAAATCCCTCATCAAATCTCACAATAGATCTAAGATTTATAGCTCAAAACATAGCAACATAGTCAAAACTTTAAATAGTTTTAACATAGTGTCTAGTGAATTTCATAGTATGCAAGACCCATTTGTAAATCAACTTTAAGTCATGCAATTTGAGTAAAGGAAGGTATGGATATCATGGGTTAAAGGAACCCATGAAATAAACCCGCATACCTTAGCTGTGGAGATTAACTTGATGAAGATTGGAGATGGAGACTTGAAGCTTGAGTGGAAATCTGAAACGACCCCAAAAAGTTCCCGAAAACGTACCTCGGAATGCCTGGATTTTTAAATTCCATATATCTTAAAATTTGTGTGCAATATCGAAAATTCGACTTCATATTCTTATTCTAGAGGTCAAAATTAGGGGGGAGGGTCTAAACTCTATTTAAGAGCAAAAGATTAGCAATTATAATTTTTCAAAGTCCGAATTCCAGAGAGGAATCCGCGTCGCTTCTGCAACGCTCTTCTATGTATAAATGGTCCTATTTTTCTCAGTTCGGTCCAAGACTTGTAAGTCTTGGGCCTAAGTGTTCCCAAACTTGTTTTTACCTATACTTAGACATATTTCACCCTCATATTATCCTAAACATTCCCCAATACACACTCAAACACTTAGCCATATTTTCACTCCTAAATTCAAGTCTCAAATCCTCATCCAGAACTAAGGATTTCCTTCAAGTTCTTCTTGAAACGACCCCAAAAAGTGCTTGAAAATGTCCCTCGGAATGCCCAAAATTTTAATTTCCATATATCTTAAAATTCATTTGCTATTTCAAAAGTTTGACTTCATATTCTTGTTCAGGGGGTCAAAATTAGGTAAAAAAAGGTGTAACCCTGATTTAAGAGCGAAAGATTAGCAATTATGAAATTCCAAAGTGCGATTTCCAGAGGGGTTTTCGCGTTACCTCCGCAACATGCCCCTAGATATTTTGGAGACTGTTTTTTTAGCTCGGTCCGAGACTTCTTAGTTTTGGGCCTAAGTGTTCCCAAACGTGTCTTTACCTATACTTAGCCAAATTTCACCCTCATATCATCCAAAACATTTCCCAATACTCACTCAAACACTTAGTTATATTTTCATTCCCAAAACTCAAGTCACAAACCCTCATCCCAAGCTAAGGTTCTTCTTCAAGCTTCAAGACTCCATCTCCAATCTTCACCAAGTTCATCTCCAAGCTAAGGTATATGGGTTTCTTTCATGGGTTTTTTTCTTGGGTTCCTTTCACCCATGATACCCAAGCCTCCTTTTACTCAAATTTCATGATTTAAAGTTGATTTACAAATGGGTCTTGCTTATTATAAAATTCGCTGCACAATATGTTAAAGCTATATAAACTTGTGACTCTTTTGCTATGTTTTGAGCTATAAATATTTGATCTATTGTAAGATTTGATGAGGGGTTTTGATCTATATTTCTAGAGGATGTTCCAACGTGTCGATTGATGGTTTTAAAATGAATTTTCTTACATGATTTCATCTCTATATTTCATATTTTTATACTAGCATTATACACCCTCAAAGTGTTTGAAAAAATGTTCGGATGTGGTTTCTTGAGGAGTTGAAGGTCCAAAGCATGAGATATGATATGAATGACTATATAATGATAAAATGAGCATATTTATATGATAAATTATATATAAAGTATTGTTAGACCATGCCCAATCCGAGGGGACTAAGAACCCAGATAACCTAGATAGGGGTTCGTACTCATCAACCTAGGGAAGGTTTGTACTTCTCCACCTGGTGATGGGGTGGCATCATCACTAACCTAGATGTTGGTTTGTACTCATCAACCTAGGGAAGGGTTTGTACTTCTCCACCTCAGTGATTGGGCAGCATTATCTCCAACCTAGATGAGGGTTCGTACTCATCCACCTAAGTGATGGGGCAGCATCATCACTAACCTACCAAGGGGTTGTACATTTGGAAATCTAGCTTGGTCTCTTCTACAACATATAATATTCTATATGAGCATGAGTTACTTAAGCATGTTTTACTTATGCATTGATCATACATGTCACATTGTTATAGTATGCCTATTCCGTATTGTTATGCATTTTGATTATGATGCTCAATTCTTGTTTGTATTGCATCCTACATACTTAATACATTCAAATATACTAACACATACTCTATTACTAGATGATGTCACCATGTAGGAACCGGTGCCCAAGTTGATCATCCTCCTCCTCCACGTGGCTAGTTCAGTGCTATTCAAGCTAGTTGGTGAGTCCTCCACTTCTAGGACCTTAGTCTGTGTTTCTTCTATTATGTATTGAGGGATTCTTCTTTATTGTTTGTCTTGACTATGAGGGTGAGTCCAGTTACTTTTTCTTGGCCTCCGCTCTTATCTATGTTTTAGAGGTGTTTGTTTGACATGTTATGTGTCTATGATATGCACTTGACTCTTGCCTCTTGACTATGATGATATGGAAGTGTTTTTCCTTAGCCCCGATTTTCCCATTCTTTTATCTCTTGATGCTTGATTTATTGCTTCTGCGACCAAGGATGTGTAATGATGCTCTAAGAGGCTTGCTTGGGGTACCGTCGGGTTCCCCTTGCGTCGTGTCATGTCTAGGCCCTAGGCTTGGGTCATGACACTTCTTCAAGCTTCAAGTCTCCATGTCCAATCTTCACCGAGCTCATCTCCAAGCTAAGGCATGTAGGTTTCTGTCATGGTTTCCTTTTACTTATGATACCCTAAGCCTCTTTTTACTCAAATTGCATGATTAAAAGTTGATTTACAAATGGGTCTTGCTTATTATGAAATTCACTACACACTATATTAAAGCTATGTGAAATTGTGACTGTTTTGCTATGTTGAGCTATAAGTCTTTGATCTATTGTAAGATTTGAGGAGGGGTTTTGAAGTATGTTTCTTAAGGGTGTTGTTAGGTGTTGATTGATGGCATTACAAAGTATTTTCTTGCATGATTTCATCTCTATATTTCATGGTTTTATACTAGCACTACACACCCTCTAAATGTTTGATAAAATGTCCAGATGTGGTTTCTTGAGAAATTGAGGGCCCAAAACATGAGATATGATATGAATGACAATTTGATGATGAAAAGAGCTTGTGTATATGATATATTCTACATATAGTGTTGCATTAGACCATGCCCGATCCGGGTAACCTAGTTGAGGGGTTATTATCTCAAACACTAGGGTGATGGGTGCGATCATCACTAACCTTGATAAGAGGTTTGTACCTCACACACTAGGATGATAGATGCTATCATCACTAACCTTGATGGGGGGTTTGTACCTCACACAAGGGTGATGGGTGTTATCATCACTAACCTTGATGAGGGGTTGTACCTCACACACTAGGGTGATGGGTGCTATCATTACTAACCTACCAAGGGGTTTTTACTTTGGAAATCTAGCTTGGTCTCTTCCATACATATGATATCCTATATGAGCTTTAGTTACTTAAGCATGTTTTACTTATGCGTTGATCATACATGTCATATTGTTATATTATGTCTATTGCCTATTGTTATGCATTTTGATCAAGGTATCTATCTCTTGTTGCATTGCATCCTACATACTTAGTACATTCAAATGTACTAACGTATACTCTTTCCTACATGATATCACCATGTACGAACCAGTGCCCAAGTTGATCATCCTCCTCCTCCATGTGCCTAGTTCGGTACTACTCAAGCTAGTTGGTAAAAGCTCCACTTAAGGGACCTTAGTCTATGTTTCTCTTATTATGTATTGAGATTGTCTTCCTTATTTTCTATTTTGACTATGAGGGTGAGCTGGTTGCTTTATCTTGGAACTCACTCTATCTATGTAATAGAGGTGTTTGTTGGACATGTTATGTATCTATGATATGATCTTGACTTTTTGCCTATTGTTTATGTTGTTATGCAAGCTTCCCCCTTCGTCTGTTTGCCTCATTCTTACTTTTTTATGTTTGTTATATGCTTCCACGACCAATGATATGTAATTTCAAGTTAGAGGCTTGCTTGGGGTTCCTTTGGGTTCCCCATTTGCCGTGACAGACTTGGTATCAGAGCACTAGTTTGGTAGATCCTCAGAGTCCAACACATCGCATTTATTAGAGTCATATTCATGGTGAAACGTGTCATTACTATGAATAGGAGGCTATGAGATGTTCTAGGAAATGTTTCCATTATTTATGTTCTAAGTCATGCTATATAGTTGTAGTAAGTTTTCCCCCTAATGATTGTTCTTTGCTATGCTAGTGATGCCAAACACTAGACGAAGAAGGGCCCAAACTCCCGAGGAGTAACCTACCACTGGTGAGCTTTGGGATGCTCTCACTATGCTTGCCCAAGATGTGGCCAACCAAGTAAATCAAGGGGCCCAAGCCCCTCATGCTACTACCCCGGGAGCTAGGGTAAGAGATTTCATGAGGACGAATCCTTTGGTGTTCTATGGGTCAAAGGTGGATGAAGATCCACAAGAGTTCATTGATAAGGTCTACAAGATCTTGAATATCAAGGGTGTTGGGCCGAATGAAAAGGTGGAGTTGGCGGCATACCAACTCAAAGGGGTAGCCCAAATATGGTATGATCAATGGAAGGGTGAGAAGGGAATTGGTAATGTCATGCTTTGGGAGGAATTTAATTTGGCTTTCCTTAATCGATTTTTCCCTCTTGAGCTTAGGAAAGCTATGTTGGTAGAGTTCATGAACTTAAAACAAGGTGTGATGAGTGTGAAGGACTATGCCCTCAAGTTTAATCAACTTTCAAAGTATGCTGCTCATTTAATGGCCGATCCTAGATTTAGGATAAATAAGTTCATGATGGGGGTCTCTGACTTAGTGAGTGAAGAACGTCGGTCAGCCATTCTAATTAGTGAGATGGACTTGTCTTGGTTGATAACATATGCCAAGCAAATGGAGGAAGAAAAGTTGAGGAAGAGGAGGGGGTATGAGGCCAAGAGGGCCCGGCTTGAGAGTAAATTCCAAAAGGGTGTTGGATTTCATCAAGGCCAAGGGTCTACTCATACTACTAATAGGGGGTTTGCCGATGATTTCCCTAAGCCTCAAGATGTTGGTCGTGTGGCTCCTAATGATATGTGTCCTAAATGTTGAGGGGGTTATAAGGGCCCATGTTTGAAGGGTTCTAATGCATGCTATGAATGTGGGGAGCTAGGCCACAAGAAGATAGATTGTCCAAGAAACCGTGGCAAAGGATGGGGTGCAAATACGGTTCCATTAGGTAGAGGTGGTCCTCAAGGTGGTGCCCTAAGGCACAATCGATTTATGATATTCATGGGAGGCAAGGGGTTGATGAGGTTCCCAATGTTGTTACCGATACATTGAAAATCTTTGACTTTGATGTATATGCTTTGATTGATCTGGGTGTCACTCTTTCCTTTATTACCCCTTTTGTTGCCCAAAAGTTCCATGTTGACCCCGACTTGTTGCATGAGTCATATGAAGTGTCTACTCCTATTGGTGCCTCTATTGTTGCTAGGAAAGTTTATAGAAGTTTTCCTATTTGCATTTTGCGTAAGTGGATGCCTTGTGATCTTGTTGAATTAGACATGGTAGATTTTGATGTCATTCTTGGGATGGATTGATTGCATGGTTACTATGCTTCAATTAATTGTAGAACCTGTAGGGTCAAGTTTCAATTCCCAAATGAACCCATCCTTGAGTGGGAAAGTCAAGATGTGGTGGTCAAGGGTAGATGCATTTCTTGCATTAAAGCCTGCAAGTTGATCTCTAAGGGGTGTTTTTACTATGTATTGAGAGTTAAAGATATGGAGTCCAAAGTCCATTCCATAGAGTTGGTTCCGGTTGTAAATGAATTTCTTGATGTCTTTCCAAATGACCTTCCCGGTGTTCCTCCTGAAAGAGAAATAGATTTTGGTATACACCTCCTCCCCGATACCCAACTTGTCTCTGTTCCCCCTCATCGTGAAGTTGAAAGAGTTAAAGGAGCAATTAGAAGATTTGTTGGAGAAGGGATTTATTAGACCTAGTCAGTCACCTTAGGGTGCTCCGGTGTTGTTTATAAAGAAGAAAAATGGGTCACTTAGAATTTGCATTGACTACTGGCAACTCAATAGGGTCACCATCAAGAATAGATATCCTCTTCCAAGGATTGATGACTTGTTTGACCAATTGCAAGGGGCTAGCTTTTTCTCTAATATTGATCTTCGGTCCGGGTATCATCAAGTGAGGGTGAGGGAGTGTGATATTCCCAAAACGGCTTTCCGGACTAGATATGGGCATTATGAGCTTGTTGTGACGTCTTTTGGGTTGACCAATGCACCAGCCATCTTCATGGACATAATGAATAGGGTCTTCAAACCTTCCCTTGATTCCTTTGATAGGATCTTCATTAATGATGTTTTGATCTATTCACATAGTATGGAGGAGCATATGGGGCATTTGAGGGTTGTGTTGCAAAGATTGAAGGACGAGAGATTGTATGCCAAATATGAAAAGTGTGAATTTTGGTTCAAGGAGGTTGCATTCTTGGGTCATGTGGTGTCGGGGGATAGTATAAAAGTAAATCCTAAGAAAACCAATTTGATTAGAAGTTGGCCTAGACCATTAACCCCATCAGATATTAGGAGCTTCTTGGGCCTAACGGGTTATTATAGAAGGTTTGTGAATGGGTTCTCTTCCATTGCTTCCCGTATGACAAAATTGACTCAAAAGAAGGTTAAGTTTGTGTGGACCAACGAGTGTGAAAGAAGCTTCCAAACATTGAAGGATAAACTTGTGTCTGCTCCTATATTTTCACTAATGGGCTTGAGGGATTTGTTATGCATTGTGATGCTTCTAGAGTGGGTTTGGGTTGTGTGCTAATGCAAAATGATAAGGTCATAGCTTATCCGTCTAGACAACTCAAGGTACATGAAAGGAACTACCCCATCCATGATCTAGAGTTAGCTGTTGTTGTGTTTGCATTAAAGATTTGGTATCACTACTTGTATGGGGTGCATGTGGATATGTTCATAGATCATAAGAGCCTCCAATACATCTTCACTCAAAAAGATCTCAACTTGAGGCAAAGAAGGTAACTAGAACGTCTTAAGGACTATGACATGAGTGTGCATTACCATCCCGATAAAGAAAATGTTATGGCGGATGCCTTGAGTCGGGTTTCCATGGGTATCCTAGCTCATACTGATGGTGGTGATAGGGAGATGGCAAGGGAGGTGCACCGATAGGCTAGATTAGGTGTGAGGTTGGAAGAGGTTGGTGATGATGGTGTGGTTGTTGTTGATGGGTCTAAGTCTTCATTGGTTGATGAGGTGATAGCAAAACAAGATCTTGACTCCTCCTTGCTTGAATCGAAGGCCTTGGTGAAAGAGGGCAATGTAGAGGTTTTCTCCCAAGGGGGAGATGAGGCCCTTAGGTAAAAACGTAGGTTGTGTGTGCCTTGTGTTGATGGTTTGAGGGAGAAGATCCTTTATGAGGCCCACAATTCTTCTTATTCTATCCACCCCGATTCCACCAAAATGTATAGAGATCTGGGAGATGTGTATTAGTGGGGAGGCATGAAGAGGGACATTGCCAAATTCATTTTTGGTTGCCATAGTTGTCAACAAGTCAAAGCCGAACATCAAAGGTCAGGTGTCCTAACCCAAGACATTTAGATTCCTACTTGTAAGTGGGAGGTGATTAATATGGATTTTGTGGTTGGGCTGTCCAAGACTAGGAAGGGATTTGATTCCATATAGGTTGTGGTTGATAGGATGACGAAATCGGCCCACTTTCTATCGGTTAAGATAACATATGGGGCTGAAGAGTATGCAAGATTGTATATCCATGAGTTAGTGAGGTTGCATTTGGAGTTCCTTTTTCCATCATATCGGATCGTGGTTCACAATTCACTTCACACTTTTGGAGGTCTTTTCAAAGGGTTCTTGGTACAAAAGTTCACCTGAGTATGGCATTCCACCCTCAAACGGTTGGCCAAGCTGAGAGAACCATTTAAACACTTGAGGATATTCTTAGGGCTTGTGTCTTGGAGCTTAAGGGTTGTTAGGATGACCATCTTCTTTTGATTGAGTTTGCATACAACAATATTTAGCACTCTAGCATCAATATGGCTCCATTTGAGGATCTTTATGAGAGACTTTGTAGATCCCCAATTGGTTGGTTTGAGGTTGGAGAGGTGGCTTTATTGGGACCAGATCTGGTTATGTGAGCTCTTCAGAAGGTTAGGATGACTAGAGAAAGGTTAAAAAAGACGACCCAAAGTCATCAAAAATCCTATGTCGATGTGAGAAGAAGAGACCTTGAATTCAAAGTGGGTGATTAGGTTTATTTGAAAGTTTTTCCGGTGAAGGGTGTGGTTCATTTTGGTAAAAAGGGGAAGCTAAGTCCAAGATATGCTAGTCCTTATGAGGTGATAAAGAGGGTTAGCAAGGTAGCTTATGAGTTGAAGTTGTCTAGTGAAATGAATTTGGTTCATCCCGTGTTCCATGTCTCTATGTTGAGGAAATGTGTTGGTGATCCTAATGCTATTATGCCTCTTGATGTTGTGGGTGTTGTTGAGGATAACTTGACTTATGAGGATATTCAGGTTCATATCTTAGATAGGCAAGTGAAGAAATTGAGGAATAAGGAGGTGGTATCTGTTAAAGTCCGTTGGAGGAACCAACAAGTCGAAAGTGCTACTTGGGAGGCTAAAGTGTACATGCAAAAGCGGTATCCTTATCTTTTTTACTCCACTCAAGCCTAAGGTACTAATCCTAAGTCCCCTATGTGATTTCAAGTCTTATATTTCAGCCCCTATGTCATTCATATGCATTCATGTTTAAGTTGTCAAACTTATGATGCTTTTACACTTATGTTGAGATTTTGAAAATGGTTTTTTAAATGTAATGTTGTATTCTTGTTGGGGCTGATTTGTTTATGGTCACTCTTGTCTTGTACATCTCTTTTACATTCGAGGATGAATGTTCCCATGGGGGAGATATTGAAACGACGCCAAAAAGTGCCGAAAAATGTGCCTTGGAATGTCTAGAATTTTAAATTCCATATATCTCAAAAACCATTCGTGATATCAAAAATCAGACTTCATATTCTTTTTCGGGGAGTCAAAATTAGGGGGAAAAGGGTCCAACCCCAATTTAAGAGCGAAAGATAAGCAATTATAATTTTTCAAAGTGCGAATTCCAGAGAGCATTCCGCGCCCCTAGCGTGACGAGCCAAGGGAGCATAGATAAAGAGAATTTGTCTTTGCATCCTCTCCGTGACACGAAGAGATGTATTTATCTGTCCAGTGATTTCTGTTCGGTCCAACATTTTATGTTTTGGGCCTAACTGTTCCCAAATATGTTACCTATACTTAGTCTTATTTCACCCTCATATCATCCTAAACATTTCCCAATACTCACTCAAACACTTAGCCATATTTTCACTCCCAATTTCAAGTCTCAAACCCTCATCCGGAACAAAGGTTTTCCTTCAAAGTTCTTCTTCAAGCTTCAAGTCTCCATCTCCAATCTTCACCAAGTTCATCTCCAAGCTAAGGTTTGTGGTTTTCTTTCATAGGTTCCTTTCACCCATGATACCCAAGCCTCTTTTTACTCAAATTGCATGATTTAAAGTTGATTTACAAATGGATCTTGCTTATTATGAAATTCAATGCACACTATGTTAAAGCTATGTGGAATAATGACGGTTTTGTTATGTTTTGAGCTATAAATCCTTAATCTATTGTAAGATTTGAGGAGAGGTCTTGATGTATGTTGTTTGAGGGTGTTGCAAGGTGTTCATTGATGGTTTTACAATGAATTTTCTTGCATGATTTTATCTCTATATTTCATGGTTTTATACTAGCATTAGACACCCACTAATGTTTGATAAAATGTTTGGATTTGATTTCTTGAAGAATTGAAGGTCCAAAGCATGAGATATGATGTGATTGACTACATGATGATGAAAATGAGCTTATTTTATATGATAAGTTCTATATAAAGTGTTGCATAAGACCATGCCCAGTCCGGGGGGACTAAGAACCCAAATAACCTAGATGGGGTTTGTACTCATCAACCTAGTGAAGGGTTTGTACTTGTCCACCTAGTGATGGGGCGGCATCATCACTAACCTAGGTGGGGGTTTGTACTAATCAATCTAGTGAAGGGTTTGTACTTCTCCACCTAGTGATGGGGCGGCATCATCACTAACCTAGATGGGGGTCTGTACTTATCAATCTAGAGAAGGGTTTGAACTTCTCCACCTAGGTAATGTGGCGGCATCATCACCAACCTAGTGAGGGGTTTGTACTTTGGAAATCTTTCTTGGTCTCTTCTTCACATATGATATCCTATATGAGCATGAGCTACTTAAGCATCTTTTACTTTTGCATTGATCATACATGTCATATTGTTATATTATGCGTATTGCCTAATGTTACGCATTTTGACTATGATGCCTAATTCTTGTTGCATTGCATCCTACATACTTAGTACATTCAAACATACTAATGCATACTCTTGCATACATGATATCACCATGTAGGAACCGGTGCCCAAGTTGATCGTCCTTCTCTTCCACGTTTATAGTTCGATAGCACTCAATTTAGTTGTTGAGTCCTCCACTTCGTGGACCTTAGTATATGTTGCTCTTATTATGTATTGAGACATTCTTCTTTATGTTCTAATTTGACTATACGGGTGAGCCCGGTTGCTTTGTCTTGGCCCCGGCTCTTATGTATATTTTAGAGATGTTTGTTGGACATGTTATATATTTATACTAAGAGCCTTAACTCCATTGTTCTTGATGTCTCTCATATGACAGTGCTTTACTGGTTCTCCCACTTTATTATCTCTTGATGCTTGTTTCATTTCTTCCGTGACCAAGGATGTGTAATGATGTTCTAAGAGGCTTGCTTGGGGTCCTTTCGGGTTCCCTTTGTGCCGTGTCACGTCTAGGCCCTAGGCTTAGTTTGTGACAATGTTTTTAGATCAATCATCTGCAAGGATTATTAAACATATGGAACAGGTGTTCAAGATGAATCATGCATGGGGACAATATAATAGAGCTTCTATGAGGAGTTTATGTGATGTCGATGTTGGTTCATAGCAAGCAAAGATCAATAAGGAGATTATGCAACAACTTGCTCAACTTCACACAAGCATGGATATTGTCATCAAGCAGAATTAGGAAACGGTGAATGCAGTAGTACATTAAACTCTACGTGCACCGAAGTATGAGCAGTCTTATTTTGAGGAGGATGCTAGCTTTTTGAATGATCAAACCGGGGGTTTTCGGACTAATGCCAAAGGGTCTAATCAGGACTATTGGTGGCAAGGTCGGAACTATGGTAGAGATGGAGCTTATAAAGACAACTGAGGTGGTTATTATAAGAGGAATAGGGGTCTAGAAGCTTATTGGGTTCGAAGAGAGAGTTTCAAAAATGGTCCATATGTGCCACCACATAACCGAGATGCCGGTACAAGCAATTCAAGAATCGAGAAGATGCTTGATCATTATTGAAGAAGGTTAAGACACAACATGAAACTCTAAGGGGCATGAAATAAGATATTTCAAGCATTAATCAAAAGATAGAGTCTCATTCTGTGGTTATTAAATAGCTTGACCAACAATCTGGTCAAGTGTCAACTCAGTTGAATCAGCGTCAAAAGGTGCATTGCCTAGCAACACAGTTCAAAATCCAAAGAATGAAGGGCAATGCATGGTGGTTACTACAAGAGATGGCAAGAGTACCATTGATCCTCCTATATCGGTTGAGGTAGAAGATGTTTGTAAGAAGATAGTTGCAGATGAGGATGTGGTTGAAGGAGATGATTGTGTCAAAGATAGGGTGAGTGAGGTATGTAAAGACCCACAGAGGTATAAGCCCGTCATAAGGCCTCCTCCTCCTTTCCATCATTGACTTAAAAGGAGAGAGGAGGAAGGCAAGTTCAAACAACTTTCTCACTATGCTTAAGCAACTATCCATCAACATCCCTCTGATTGAAGCTTTGGAACAAATGTCAGGTTATGCAAGGATATGAAAGATTTGGTTACCAAAAAATGCACGGTGAGTCAGGAGTTTTCTCAAGAACTTCAACATTGCACTGCTATCACTACTAAGTCTTTGCTTTAAAAGCGTGAAGACCCAGGTAATTTCACTATGCCTTGCACTATAGGAGATGTGGAGTTCCTAAGGGCACTATATGATTTGGGTGCAAGTATCAATTTGATGCCTCTTGCAATTTACAAAAAGCTTGGTTTGGGTGCCCATACCCCTACTAACATGCGGTTGTTGATGGAAGATAGAACGGTGAACAAACCTGTAGGGATACTCTATGATGTGTTGGTAAAAGTGGAAAAGTTCAGATTCCCTACAGATTTTTTGATCCTTGATTGTGAGGTTGATTTTGAAGTCCCTATTATTTTGGGAAGACCTTTCTTAGCTACTGGTTGCACCTTGGTGGATATGGAGAAGGGTTTACTCAAGTTCAGATTTGGGAAGGGTGAGGTCGTGTTCAATATGTGTCAACATGAAAGAAATGAAAATGATGTGAGAGTGGTTTCGATTATCAAGATTGTTGATGATGCTGAGCCAGAGGTACCACTTGAGATAAGACTGGGTGTTGACACTTTGGAGGCAGTATTGATAAACTTTGACAGTGATGGTATCCCAGACTATGAGGAGATAATAAATGCTCTAGGGGTGTCTTTTGGTCCTAGCCACCAAACTAAACTAGAGCTAGACTTGCAGAATTAGGAGTCACCATCGGATGGACTATTGCAAATATTATTGGTGTCCCTCTTGGGGTATGTACACACAAAATCCAGTTAGTCAAGGACTACAAGCCGAGAATTGAGCATCAAAGGCACCTAAACCCTCCTATACAGGAGGTTGTTTGCAAAGAGATCATTAAATGGTTGGATGCATGAGTAATCTACCTAATCGCCAATAGTGAATAGGTGAGCCCGGTGTAGTGTATTCCAAAGAAAGGGGGTATCACAGTGATACCTAATGCTAACAATGAATTGATTCCAATGAGGCCAGTCATAGGATGGAGGGTGAGCATGGATTATAGAAAGTTCAATGCCTCGACAGAGAAGGATCAGTTTCCTATGCCATTCATGGATCAGATGCTTAATAGACTAGCAAAAAAGGGGTGGTACTGTTTTCTCGATGAGTATTTCGGCTATAATCAGATCATCACTGCTCCAAAAGATCAGGAGAAGACCACATTGACATGCCCCTATGGCACCTTCGCATTTAAGAGGATGCCATTTGGGTTGTGTAATGCCCCAACAACATTTCAGAGATGCGTGATGTCTATCTTCTCAGACATGGTGGAAGGTACTATTGAAGTCTTCATGGATGACTTTAGTGTGGTTGGAAACTCATTTGAGGTGGCACACCTACATGACGTTTTGCAAAGATGTGTACAAAGTGATCTAGTGCTAAACTAGGAAAAATGTCATTTCTTAGTGAACAAGGGTATTGTGTTAGGACACAAGATATCTGTCAAAGGTATTGAGACTGACAGAGCTAAAGTTGAGGTGATTGAGAAGCTTCCACCACCCATTTCAGTAAAGGATGTGAGGAGTTTCTTGGGACATGCAGGATTCTATCGGAGGTTCGTAAAAGACTTCTCTAAAATTTCACGCCATTATGCAATTGTTGGAGAAAGATGCTAAGTTCGTTTTTGATGATACATGTATGCAAGCCTTTGAAGAGTTAAAGAAGAGGTTGATCTCAGCACCAATTATTATGGTTACAACTGGTCCAAGCCCTTTGAAATCATATGTGATGCAAGTGGGGTCACTCTAGGTGTGGTATTGCGACAGTGCAATGAGAAAATATTACATCTCATATATTATGCTAGTAAAGCCCTAAATATGTCCCAGAAGAATTGCACTATCATAGAACAAGAGTTACTCACGTTGGACTTTGCATTCAAAAAGTTCAGATCATATCTGTTAGGAGCCAAAGTAGTGGTGCATACAGACCACTCGGCATTCAAATATTTGATGGCTAAAAAGGATGAGAAGCCAAAGTTGATGAGATGGGTGCTTCTCTTGCATGAGTTCAGCTTTGATGTCATTGACAGAAAAGGGACAGAGAATCAAGTGGCAGATCACCTATCCAAATTGGAAAATAGGGCAATGATTAAATTTGATGATGGATTGGAGATAAATGATTCCTTCCCTGATGAGAGAGCTTTGGTTGCATCGCATGATTTGATACCCCTGTTTGCAGATTATGCAAATTACTTGGTGAGTGATATCGTGCCACCCGACTTAAACACACATCAACATTGAAAGTTTATGCATGATGTGAGGAAGTTCTTTTGGGAATGACCCATATTTATTCCATGTATGTGCTAATGAGATTATTCGTCGCTGCATTCCTAAGATCGAAATGATGAGCATACTTGAGGCATGGCACTCGTCATTGGTGAGTGGGCAACATAGTGGGATTCGAACAACCCACATGATTTTACAATGTGGGTATATTGGATCACTATCCACCAAGATGCCCATGACTATGCCAAAGCTTCTGATAGGTACCAAAGAGAAGGTGGGGTTACTAGCAAACATGAGCTCCCTCTAAATCCTATTTTTGTGATTGAGTTGTTTGATGTGTGGGGGAAAGATTTCAAGGGACTATTTGTTAGCTCACATGGAAACAAGTACATTTTAGTTGTTGTGGATTATGTATCAAAGTGGGTAGAGGTCATGGCTCTACCTAACAATAAGGGCAAAAGTGTCACAAGATTTCTAAAAAGGAACATCTTCTCGAGATTTGGTGCTCCTCGGGCTATCATCAATGATGGAGGTTCTCACTTCAGCAATAGACTTTTTAAAGCTCCTCTTGAAAAGTATGGAGTGAAACATAAGATGGCTACGCCTTATTATCCCCAAACAAGTGGGCAAGTGAAAATGTCAAATAGGGAAATTAAACAGATTTTATCTAAGACTTAATGCAAACCTGACACATTGGTCACAGAAGCTGGATGATGCATTTTGGACATACCAAACTACATTCAAGACCCCTATAGGCATGTCCCCTTATCAACTTGTCTTTGGGAAGGCATGTCATGTGCCAGTGGAACTTGAGTATAAAGCAATGTGGGCATTGAAGTAGTTGAATCTGGATTGGAATGATGCAGATACATTTAGATTGAGCCAACTCAATGAGCTTGATGAATTTTGATTGCAAGCATATGAGAGCTCAGCCTTGTATAAGCAAAGGATGAAAATACAACACGACCGCCACATAGAAAATCGCTAATTTCACACCAAGGGAGTTCGTGCTACTCTTCAATTCCAGACTAAAGTTGTTCCTTGGGAAGCTGAAATCCAAATGGTTGGGGACTCTTTCAGGTGGAACGAGTCTTTAATCATAGGTCCACTGAATTGGAGAGACAAAATGGAGGTACTTTCAAAGTAAATGGCCAAAAAGTCAAGCCATACCTTGGAAATATGGAAGAGATCAAGATGGTTAAAGAATGGGATCTTGAGGAAGTCTGAGTACTCATGATAGTTATGTTGTGCTGCAACAATAAATCAGGCGCTGCATTGGAGACAACTCAAGGTGGAGAATGGCGCTTAGGCGCCGAGGTATGTTTTTGACACCTACTTATTCTATGTTTGATTGAGTTGGTGCATTAGGGGCAAAGCACATTTTTTTCCAATAGGGTGTGGGTAGTTATAGGCCTCAGTGAAGTCTGAGTAGCTTATGGTCCATAACTACCCAAAATTTTGATCCCGAGATTTTCTTGCCTGTGTTCTTTTTCCTCATGGATATTTAATTTCTATTGAACCGACATGTTTAGGATGTTTAGATAATATGTATAGGATATAGCACTAATACTTATGGCATATGGCATGCTTTTATGTTATGTTTTGAAAATTGTTACCCACTAAAAATTTTTATTAGTAGTTAAATGGCAATCATGCATATTTGGGTGTTTGGCGATACTTTTTCTGATAAGGGAGGGTAATTGAGACATGAAGCATGATCTGTGAGGCTTTAGATGGAGCCTCGCCTATACCTAGGAGTGTCATTCCTTGGATGCCATGTTGTTGCTGCTTGGTCTATGTCGGTTGAGGTTTCTTTCCACATATGTATGATATATTATGCAAGTTGAATATTTGACAAGCATGTTTATTATAAGCATTGATCATACATGTCATATTGAGATTATATATCCATTGATTATGATTATGCATTTTGATAATCATGGCTCATGTCTCTGATGCATTGCACCCCACATACTTAGTACATTGTAAGTACTAACACATACTCTATTCCTATATGATATTACTATGTAGGGAACGAAGCTCCTTTTGGTCATTCTCCCCCATGTGGCTAGTTTGATACTTTCTAGAAAGCTTTGGTGAGTCCTCAATTCTAAAGACAACAGCTAGTATCATTCATGTTATGTTGAGACTTCTTTTATGTTGAATACTTGCTTCATAAGGGTGAGCTCGGGAAGTGTCTTAGCTGCCGCTCCATTCTAAAGTTGAGTTGTTGTTGGATGCTAAGTTTGTATATGCCTTTGAGCTTGACTCTTCTTATGTTTTATGTTTATGAAAGACTTCCCTTAGTCCTGCTTCCCTTTTTATACTTTTCACTTGTTGATGTTTATTTTCATTTCCGCAACCTAGGATGTGTACAAGATAGGCTAAGAGGCTTGTTTGGGTTGTCTTCGGACTTCCCATTCGTCGTGTCACATCTATGCCCTAGGCTTGGGTTGTGACTAGCTTGGTATCAAAGCATTACATTGTTAATCATCCTTGGAAATCCAACACACCGCCTCGATTAGATTCTTATTCATAGTTATGAAGCGCACCACAACTATGAATAGGAGGCTATGAGGCGTTTTAGAAAATGTTCCACTTCTTCATGATCTATGTCGTGCTTTAGATGTAAGGATAAGTTTTTTTTCCTTAACGAATGCTCTTTGCTATTCCAGATCGTGTCGCTACCAAGAGGAAGGCTTTGGAGAGCCCGTACACTCGAGAAGCAACCAGCTCCTCCCGCTCCTTTAGCTCCTAGAGATGGAGAGGTAGCCCAAGATGAGTTTCGGGATGTCATCATAATGTTGGCCTGTGCTATGACCAACCAAATGAACCAAGGGTGAGGGATTTCACAAGGATAAATCCTCTGGAGTTTCATGGGTCCAAGGTGGAAGAGGATCCCCAAGAGTTCATTGATAAGGTGTATATAGTGCTATCTATCAAGGGGGTCAATTCAAAGGAGAAAGCAGAATTAGCAGCCTACCAACTCAAGGGTGTGGCCCAAATTTGGTTCACTTAATGGAAATTGAAGAGGAGAAATAATGGTGCCATTCCTTGGGAGGAGTTCAAAGCCGCCTTCCTCAACTGGTTCTTCCCGATCGAGTAAAGAGAGGCAAAGATGATGGAGTTTATGAACCTCAAGCATAGTACCATCAGTGTGAGGGAGTATACCCTCAAGTTTAACAAGCTTTCCATGTATGTTGCACATTTGGTTGCTGACCTAGAGTTAGAATAAACAAGTTTCTGTTGGGAGTGTCCGACTTGGTAAATGAAGAGTGCCATACTGCTATGCTTGTAAGTGATATGGATTTGTCTCGGCTCATGACATATGCCAAACAACTTGACGGGGGGAAAGCTTAGAAAAAGGAGAGGTAGGGAGTCCAAGAGGGCTCAGTTTAAGGGTGGCTTCCAAGGTTCTAAGGACGGCCGATTTCATCAAGCCCACATGTTCCAAGGCCAAGGGTCCTCCAATGCTCCTAACAAAAGGTTAGCTAATGATGGCGTGTCTAACCCAAGATTCCAAGGTGGCATTGGTGGGATGACCCATCCTAAGTCTCAAAAGTGTGGGAGAAACCATGGTGGTTCATGTTTGAAAAATTCTAATGCTTACTTTGGTTGTAGTGAGATGGGTCACAAGGTTATTGATTATCCTCATGCTCAAAACAAGGGTAAAGATGGTCGGCCTTAAGGCCATGGTGCTAATGCGGGTTCAAAGTGCAAAGGGAGGCCAACAAGGGGGTAGTCCAAGGCAAAATAGGTTATATGCTCTCCAAGGAAGCCAAGGAGTGGACAAGGTGTCCGCTGTTGTTACTGGTATGTTAAAGGTTTTTGATTATAATGTGTATGCTTTGATAGATCCAGGTGCCACTCTTTCTTTCATTACTCATTTTGTTACCAATAAGCTTCATGTATGTCCTGAATTGTTGTGTCAACCTTATGAAGTGTCTACCCCTGTTGGTGAGTCCATCAATGCTAAAAGGTCTATAGATATTGTCTCCTGTCCAGATTGCACAAAGTATTGCCTTGTGATTTTGTTGAACTTGATATGGTGGATTTTGATATTATTCTTGGGATGGATTGGTTACATGCATATCATGCTTCCATTGATTGTAGAACCTATAAAGTTAGATTCCAATTCTCTAATGAGCCCACCTTTGAGTGGGAAATTTGTAATGTGGTGGTCAAGGGTAGATTCATTTCTTGTTTTAAAGCCCAAAAATTGATTTCTAAGGGTTGTATTTATCATGTTATAAGGGTTATGGATGTTGAGTTTAAAGTCCTTCCTATTGAGTCGATTTCGATGGTTAATGAGTTTCTTGATGTCTTTCCCGATGAGCTTTTCAGAGTTCCTCCCCAAAGAGAATTAGACTTTGGTATAAACCTCCTCCCCGATACACAACCTATTTCCATTCCTCCATACCGTATGGCCCCAACGGAGTTGAAGGAGTTGAAGGATCAATTGAGGGATTTGTTGGAGAAGGATTTTATAAGGCCTGCGAAGTCACCTTGGGGTGCACCGGTGTTATTTGTAAAGAAAAAAAATGGCTCCCCTAGAATGTGTATTGATTACCGGCAACTCAATAGAGTCACTATAAAGAACAAGTACCCTCTACCAAGGATTGATGACCTTTTTGATAAACCAAAAGGGGCTAGACACTTTTCAAAGATTGATCTTCAGTCAGGATACCACCAAGTAAGAGTGAGGGAGTGTGATATTCCCAAGACGACTTTTTGGACGAGGTATGGTCACTTTGAGTTTGTGGTAATATCTTTTGGCTTGACTAATGCATCGGCAATATTTATGAATCTCATGAATAGGATCTTTAAACCTTACCTTGATATGTTTGTGGTAGTGTTTATTGATAAAATATTGATTTATTCTCGGAGTGTGGAAGAACATGTGAATCACTTGAAGGTGATGTTGCAAATATTAAGGGTTGAGAGATTGTTTGCTAATATGAAAAGTGAGAATTTTGGTTGAAAGAGGCCTCTTTTCTAGGGCATATGGTGTCGGGTAATGGAATTAAGATGGATCCTAAGAAGATGGTGGTGATAAGAAATTGGCCTAGGCCCTTGACTCCGATGGATATTAGGAGTTTCTTGGGTTTGGCGAGGTTACTACTGGAGGTTTGTGAATGGTTTCTATTCTATTGCTTCCCCTATGAAAATGTTTACCCAAAGTAAAGCAATATTTTTTGGACCAATGAATGTGAAAAGAGTTTTCAAACTTTGAAAGACAAGCTTATCTCTGCTCCTATCTTGGCTCTACCGGAAGTGTTAGTAGGGTTTGTGATTTATTGTGGTGCCTCAAGAATCGGTTTGGGGTCTATTTTGATGCAAAATAGCAAGGTGATAGCATATGTCTCTAGGCAACTTAAGGTGCATGAGCGAAATTACCCCACCCTTGATCTTAAATTGGCGGCTGTGGTGTTTGATTTGAAAATTTGGCATAACTATTTGTATGGGGTTCATGTTAATGTGTTTACCAACCACAAGAGTCTCCAATATGTGTTCACACAAAAAAATCATAACTTGAGACAAAAGGAGGTGGTTAGAACATCTTAAGGATTATGAGATGAGTGTGCATTATCATCCCGACAAAGCTAATGTTCTGGCCGATGCTCTAAGTAGAGAGTCCATGGGTAGTTTAGCTCGTATTGAGGTTGAAAATATGGAGGTGGCTAGAGAAGTTCACCGGTTGGCTAGGTTAGGGGTTAGGTTGAAGGAAGTTGAAAATAATGGTGTAGTAGTGGTTGATGGTTCCAAATCCTCTTTGACTGAGGAAGTCAAGTTAAAACAAGACATTGACCCTGCCTTGCTAGAGTTGAAGGTTTTGGTGAGGGATGGTAAAGTGGAGGTTTTCTCCCAAAGGGGAGATGGTGCCCTTAGGTACCAAGGTAGGTAGTGTGTGCTAAATGTTGATGACTTGAGGGAGTTGATTTTGAAGGAGGCCCATACTTCATCCTATTTATATTCACCTCGGTTCCATAAAGACTTGAGGGAGGTGTATTGATGGGGTGGTATGAAGAGGGATATTGCCAAGTTTGTAGCCAGATGTCACAATTGCCAACAAGTGAAAGCCAAACATCAAAGGCCCAAGACATAGAAATTCCTACTTGGAAGTGGGAAGAAATCAACATGGATTTTTGGTTGGGTTGCCAAAGACTAGGACACACTTTGATTCTATTTGGGTTAGTGCGGATAGAATGACAAAGTTGGCTCACTTCCTACCAGTCAAAATGACTTATGGTGCCGATGATTATGCCAAGTTGTATTTTGTGGGAAGAGATCAACATGGATTTTGTGGTTGGGTTGACAAATACTAGGACACACTTTGATTCTATTTAATTTATTGGATAAAATGACAAAGTTGGCTCACTTCCTACCGATCAAAATGACTTATGGTGCCGAAGATTATGCCTAGTTGTATATTCATGAGTTAGTTAGATTACATGGGGTACCCATGTCTATTATTTCGGATCATGGTGCTCAATTCACTTCTCATTTTTGGAGGTCCTTCCAAAGGGGTCTTGGTACTAATGTCAAGCTTAGCACGGCTTTTCATCCCCAAACGGATGGTCAAGCCGAGAGGACTATCCAAACTCTTGAGGATATGCTTAGAGATTGTGTTTTGGAGTTTAAGGGTAGTTAGGATAAACATCTTCCATTTTTGAGTTTGCTGACAACAATAGCTACCACTCAAGCATTAGCATGGCTCCCTTTGAAGCTTTGTATGGTAGGTGTTGTAGATCCCCAGTTGGGTTGTCTGATATGGGGGAGATGGCTTTGTTAGGCCTGAATTTGATTATAGAAGCCTTAGAGAAGGTGAGGTTGATAAGGGAGAGGTCGAAGACGTCCCAAAGTAGACAAAAGTCCTACTCTAATGTGAGAAGTAGAGATCTTGAGTTTACGGTTGGTGATTGGGTTTACTTGAAAGTCTCACCCATGAATGGTGTGGTCTGGTTTAGCAAGAAAGGGAAATTGAGCCCAAGGATGTGGGTCCTTATGGACTTTTTAGGAAAGTTGGTAAGGTTGCATATGAATTGGAGTTGCCTAAGGAGATGACTATGGTTCATCTGGTCTTCTATGTATATATGTTGAGGAGACGTGTTGGTAACCCAAGTGATATAGTACCCTTAGAGGTTATGGGTGTTGTGGAAGATAACTTGACCTATGAGGAGGTCCCGGTGGAGATATTTGATAGACAAGTGAAAAGATTGCGAAACAAGGATATAGCATCTGTCAAGGTCCTTTTGAGGAATCAACAAGTTGAAAGTGCCACATGAGAAGCCAAGGCAGACATGAAAAGGTGATACCCATATCTCTTCCACTATACGCAAGCCAAAGGTAATAAAGTAAGTTTGATTTATGATTTCAAGTCTTAAGTTTTAGCCCTTATGTAATTTTTGCACATGTTCATGGTAATAGGTTTATGATGATTTTTGACATTCATGTCGGGACTTTTTGAAAATGATGTTGAAGTGCATTTGTTGCATTCATGTCGGGATGAAATCTTCATAATTACTTCTCTTACGCATGTTTCTTTGACATCCGGGGACAAATGTTCCCAAAGGGGAGATATTGAAACACCCCTCATGTGTTTCAAAATGTCCTATAATCGTAATTTCATATATCTCAAAATCTGTGCATGATTTTAGAAATCCGACTTCATATTCTTGATCGGGGGGAAAAATCAAGTGGACAAATGGTATAATACAGATTTTAGAAGACCCATAACGAAAATAATTTTTGTTAATTTTTTTTATTTCCAGTGTCTGTTTCGCCTAGGGCACGGACTAGTGTAATTTGTCAGGCGTGTTTGGTCCCAATGCGCCAGGGACGTGGACCAGTGTAAAATTTTCTTTAGTTTCTTATTTCATTCAAGGTCATTAGGGTAATAGTCTCATGCCCATTTAAACATAAAATCTTCCATACTTAGCCATTTTTCAACTTTATAACTCACAAAACCCTCCCTAAAACCTCTCCAATACTTTATCATATCTCTCATTCAAATTCAAGGATTTCAAGCTCAATTTTGGAACTCAAGAACCCATCTCAAGCTTCAAGTTTCCCCCAACTCAATTTCAAGAAAAATCCAAGTTTGAGGTATGTGGGTCTTCATCCATGGGTCCTTCATCCATGGAGCCCAACCTTCTCATTTTATACAAATTGCATGATTTCAAGTTCTATTACCTATGGGTATCTCTTATTATGAATTATGAACATAAATTATGTTGGGATTTTATCAAATATTGATTTATTATGCATGAATATCTATTTCAAGCTTACTCCATGAATTGGTTGTGTCTATTGAGATTAGGCATGATTTGAGCTATGGAACTATGAACTATTATGAGCTTTTGTGATGGATTTCAAGATACCCTAAATGAGGGTTTTACTATAATATTGGTGGGTTGAGTTGCATTGAGTTTACTCCTCTTGTTTTACTCTTGAATTGCGTGTCTTGAACAAGTATCATGAACCCACCATGTGTTTGATAAAATTACATGACAAGAATTCTCAAGTTGTTGATGATCTATTACATTATTTACAAGTCAAGTGATTTCATCGTGATTAAGGGCTTTCAAGCATGTATTGAATTCATGAAATGTATCTATGATTTTACAAGTATCAAGTTGAGCCCTATTTCAAGATTTTTACCTCTTGTGAGCCATTCATGTCAAAGTAAGGGATCATGTATGATTATTATCTACTCTTTCAAGTTAGGCTCACTAGTAGAGGACAAGCATGTTGAAGAGCTACTCCTGTCATGTTATCATGTCTCTTACAAGTTACTCATGTTATTATTAAAGTACGATTATTTCAAGTATTTTGTAGGATTAGACTTAACACCGTTGAGGCTTAAGATGGGGGCTTTACTCAAGGGGTCCTTATATACAGACTTTATTCTCTAGACTATGTGCCACCATAGGATCATATATTTACCCTTTCTATACTAGTGGATCCATCTAGTTCATATTATCATTTTGGTTTGCCATGGCAATTAGACTACACTTCGCCGGGGGTATGATGCCCGATCACCTGTACTGAGGGGGTGTCATGCCTTGGATTCCAAGTTGTAGATGCTTGGTCTGTGTCAGTTGAGATCACTTCCCATATATGTATGATATATTATGCAAGTTGAATGTTTTTTGAGCATGATTATTACAAGCATTGACCATGCATGTCATATTGAGATTATATATTTATTGATTATGATTATGCATTTTGAATATTATGGCTCATGTATTTGATGCATTGAACCCCATGTACTTAGTACATTGTAAGTACTAACGCATACTCTATGCCTACATTATATTACCATGTAGGGACTGGAGCTCCTTTTGATCATACTCTTTCATATGGCTAGTTCGGTACTTTGAACAAATCGTTGGTGAGTCCCCAATTCCAAGGACTACATCTACTATCATTCATGCTATGTTGATACTTCTTTAATGTTGAATACTTGTTACCATGAGGGTGAGCCCGGGAAGTGTCTTGGCTCCTACTCTATTCTAAAGTAGAGGTGATGTTGGATGTTAAGTTTGTATATGCCTTTAAGCTTGACTCTTCTTTTACTTTTATGTTTATGAAAGACTTCCCTTAGTCCCACTTCCCTTTTTATACTTGTCTCATGTTGATGTTTATTTTCATTTCCTCAACCGAAGATGCGTACAAGATATGCTAAGAGAATTGTTTGGGTTGTCTTTGGACTTCCCATTCGTCGTGTCATGTCTAGGCCCTAGGCTTAGGTCGTGACAAAAAAATGAGGCAAAAGTTGCAAAATGAAAAGAAAATATCCGAAAAAGCTTGAATGTGGAAAAAGGAAGAATAAGGTGAAAATATTAGAGTTGCTAAGGTGAAAGAGATGAAAAACGTAGTTCAAGTATGGCTTTTAGTCACTATTTTTCCAAAATGCCATACTAAAGCCCCCTGAGCGTACGTTACAAGCCTAGAAAGCCCTATATGATCCTAGTCTAGTTCGTTGAAAATCTGAGTCATGAGTATAGGGGCAAGCCTATGGTATTAGTCAATATGCATGAACATCTTTTGTGAGAGTGAGTGTGTTTGTGCAGTCCCAAAGCTAAATTTGTAATCATCATTGTGTGTCAAAAATGGGACTTCTTTCTGTGAGGGCACTTGCATTGCCTTGTTAGCATTTGACTTGTTCAATGATTATGGACTGTTGATATTCCCTTGCTTGTCATAGTTATGTTGTCAAATGAACTAGTGTGTTTTGGTTTGCTAAATAGCTATCTGATCTTGTTTTGAAAAGTTTGTGTGGGTACCTGAGTTTGAATTATATGTGATGCCTACTATTGAGTTGAGGTCTATGTATTACTGTATTGTCTATATAGATTAAGTCGTTGCTTGAGGACAAGCAACAATTTTAAGTTGAGGGTTTTGATAATTGTCAAAAATACAACACTTTTGATACCTAAAACTTAGGATTTTATGTGTTCCCAATGCGACATTTATGGTTTTTATGTGTTTTTGTGTTTAATTTTGCAGCAAACCAAGTTGGCATGACTTTGGGGCAAAATTACAGACTTTTCTGGTTTTTGGTGATGTACGAGAGCCTCTACAGATCGTAGAGAATTCTACAAGTCGTAGTGGAGGGTTTCATGACAAATTCCAGTAAAGTATGACTTCTGAAGTTCAGCTGTACGAGACCACTATACGAGTCATAGATCACTCTACTAATCGTATAGAGAGATTTCGTGAAGATTTCAAGTGAAGGACCAGTTCTTGTAGATAAAGTCACGATAGTGCATTACGAGTCTTCAATCAGACTACGACTTGTAAAGTGGATTCATGGTAATGAAATCCAAGATTCAAAAAGCTGAATATGAGACCTCGATTAGGACTCGTAAATCACTTTATGAGTCATATGGACCTATCGTAGAAAGTCATCCATAAAATGCCCCAAATTGTGCTTTGGAAATGCCCATAATCATAATTTTCATATATCTCAAAATCCGGCATGATATCGAAAATCTGACTTCATATTCTTGATCTGGGGAAAAATTGAATGAGAAATGGGTATATTTTTTAGGACCTGTAGCGAAAAATAATTTTTGCTAATTTTCGCAAAACAGTTTCTATCCGCGCTTAGGCCGCGAGGCGCCAGGGGGGAGAGTAGTACAAATTTTGCCTTCGCGTTGGGTCTATCGTAGGCCAGATGCGGACTAGTATTGATCTTTCCTTAATTAATCTGTGTCGGCCAAGGGCATTACGGTCATAGCCCCATGCCCACTTATGAGTAAAAGCACCCATATTTAGCCATTTTTCAACTCTATATCATTGAAAACCCTCTCAAAAACTTCTCCAAGACTTAACCAAATGTCTCACTCAAACATCAAGGATTTCAAAACAAGCTTAACTTTAGAACTCAAGGATTCTCTTCAAGTTCTAAGTTCTCTTCAAGCTCATCTCAAGAAAACTCATGTTTGATGTATGTGGGTTTCATCCAATGGGTCATTTCACCCATGGAGCTGAATCTTTCTTTTTAAGAAAATAACATGTTTACAAGTTGTATAATCTATAGGTATCTCTTATTATGGACTATGATTATAAATTATGTTGGGGTTTGATGAAATGTTGACTGATTATGCATGTCTATCTATTTCAAGCTTATACCATAGATTTTTTGGTCTATTGAGATCATGCATGTTTTAAGTTATGAAACTATGATCTATTATGAGATTTGATGATGGATTTCAAGGTATCCTACATGAGGGTTTTACTATATGTTAGTGGGTTAATTTACATTGAGCTTTCTCATATTATTTCACTCTTGAATTGCATAATTTTGAACAAGCATTATGAACCCACCAAGTGTTTGATAAAATGTCTTGACAAGGACTCTCAAGTTATTTACATGAGTTATAGATCAAGTTAAAAAGACCACAAAAAGTGCCCAAAAACGTGCCTCAAAAGTATCCGAAATCGTAATTTCCATATCTCAGAATTCGTGCGTCATATCGAAACTCTGACTTCATATTCTTGATCAGGAGGCAAAATTGAATGGGAGATGGGTCTAACCTCGATTTTAGAGCAAACGAATCACAATTTTAAAATCTAAAATTTTCCTTATCCAACATTGATCTGCGCCCCTGGCGCGACGCGGCAGAGGCGCGGACCAATGTTAAAAAGTTGCCAGTTTTGTTGTTCGGTCCAAGGGTTTTGGGTATTGGGCCTATATCTTCCGATGCATGAAAGTCCCTATACTTAGTCATATTTTACCTTTATATCATACAAGACATACCCCAATGCTCTCTCAAACACTTAGACTTATATTTCAGACCAAATTGCAAGTCCCAAAACTCATCCAGATCTTAAGCATTTCACTCAAGCTTCAAGTCTCCATTTCCAATCTTCATCAAGGATTCTCCAAAGTCAAGGTATGTGGGTTTCAACCATTGGGTCCTTTCATCCATGGTACCCAAGCTCCCCTTTTACCTAAATCACATGTTTCTAAGTTGATTTTACTTATGGGTTTTCTCTTATCAATTTGACTACGAACAATGTTGGTTTTTTGTGAAAGTGTGACTGTTTATGCATATTTTGAGCTATGAATGTTAGATCTATCTTGAGATTTGATGAAAGATTTTTATGTATGTTGAAAGAGGGTATTACCAAGTATTGGTGGGTGGTTTTACATTAAGTTTTCTTGCATGATTTCACTCTTAAATTACATGGTTTTACATTAGCATTGCACACCCACCAAGTGTTTGATGAAATGTCCGGTTAATTTATCTTGAGTTGTTGAAGGCCTAATGTTTGGCATATTTGTTAAGTGACTTTATGTTGATGAAAGGATGTTATATATGTGTTTATTCCATGAGAAGTATCTATTGCATTGTGAGATGACCATAGCCAATTTAGGGTTGATGCCTCAATCACCTTAGATAGGGGTGGTAAGCCATCAACCAATTTAGGGTTGATGCCTCAATCACCTTAGATAGGGGTGGCAAGCCATCAACCAATTGAGGGGTTGATACCTCAATCATCTCGGATGGGAGTGGTAAGCCATCAACCAATTGGGGGTTTGATACCTCCATCATCTCGGATGGGAGTGGTAAGCTATCAACCAATTGAGGGGTTGATACCTTAATCATCTCGAATGGGGGTGTTAAGCCATCAACCAATTAAGGGGTTGATACCTCAATCACTTCCGATAGAGGGGGGTCATGTCTATCAACCAATTGACGCCTTGATTCCTCAAACACTACTAAGGGGTGGTCTACCTTAGATTCGAAGTACTAAGTTGCTTAGTCTATGATGATGGTCTATTCCTACTAATGTAATATGTTCCATACATAAGCATGTTTACTTCAAGTATCATCCATGCATGCCATATTGTTAATTGTTCATTTATTTCCTAATTATGCATGTTGATTATGATACCTATCTATTGTTGCATTGCATCCTAAATACTTAGTACACTCAAACGTACTAATGCATACTCTATGCCTACATGACGTTACCATGTAGGGACCGGAGCCCCACTTGATCATCCTCTTCCTCCACGTGGCTAGTTTGATATCTCTCAAAGCAAGTAGGTTAGTCCTCAACTTCGAGGACATAATTCTCTTGACTTATGCTATGTATAGATTCTCTTTTCTTTATTGTATGCTTCGATTATGAGGGTAAGCCCTGTTGCTTTTCTTGGCCCCCTCTATGTTCCATGTCCAGAGGTGTTGTTGGACAAGTTATGTAATGATGTTATGAGCCTTGACTCTCTTTGACTCTATGATATATTATGATATGAAGGGTGTCCTTAGCCCCATGTCCCTTATTTCTACTCTTTTATTGTTGTTTTAATGCTTCCCTGGCCTACGATGTGTAATGACAAGCTAAGAGGCTTGGTTGGGGTCCCTTCCGGTTCCACGATCACCGTTTCATGTCTAGGCCTTGGGCTTGGGTCGTGACAAACTTGGTATCAGAGCGCTAGGTTGTTAAGGTCCTCGGCATCCAACAAACCGCGTCGACTAGAGTTTTATTCATGGTTGTATTGTGCACTGCAACTATGAGTAAGAGGCTATGAGACGTTTTAGGAAATGTTTCCCTTCTTCTTACTCTATGTCATGCTATAGAAGTTAAGGTAAGGCTTTTCCCCTTAACGATTGTCTTTTGTCATGCAAGATCATGCCTAACACAAGAGGAAGAAGAGCCCACACACCCACGGAACAACCGGCTCAAGAAGATCTCCGGGATGCTCTCACCTTGCTAGCTCAAGTTGTGGCTAATCAAGCCAACCAAGGGACCCAATCCCCTCATGCTCCTACTCCGGCATCTCAGGTAAAGGACTTCATGAGGATGAACACACCAGAGTTCAATGGGTCTAAGGTGGATGAGGACCCTCAAGAGCTTATTGATGAGGTATAGAAAGTGTTGCTATCATTGGTGCGAGGTCAGAAGAGAAGGTAGAGTTGGCGGCTTACCATCTCAAGGGGGTGGTCTAAATATGGTACACTCAATGGGAGAAGGAGAAGGGGAACTATAATGCGGTTCTATGGGAGGAGTTTAAAGCGGCTTTCCTCAACCGATTCTTCCCTCTTGAGCTTACGGAGGCCAAATTGGTGGAGTTTATGAATTTGAAGCAAGGATCGATGATTGTGAAGGAGTATGCCCTCAAGTTCAACCAACTCTCTAAATATGCTCCACGGTTGCCGACACAAGGTCTAGAATGAACAAGTTCGTGATGGGTGTATCCGACTTGGTGAGTGAGGATTGTCGGTCCTCTATGTTGATTAGTGACATGGATTTGTCCCGCTTGATGACTTATGCGTAACAAATTGAAACGATCCCAAAAGGTGCCCGAAAATGTGTCTCAGAAATGCCCAAAATCATAATTTCCATATATCTCAAAATTCGTGCGTGATATCTAAAATTCGACTTCATATTCTTCATCAGGGGGTCAAATTGAGTTGGAAATATGTCTAACCGCGATTTTAGACCAAATGATTAACAATTTTGATTTTCCAAGTTTGACAAAAAATAGTGTCCAGGCGCGTCAGTGGCACGACCCACCTCCGTGTATTTTGCTGCCTAGTTTTTTTTTGTCCGGTCCAAGGCTTTTGAGTTTTGGGCCTAAATGTTCTCAAATGTGAAAATACCTATACGTAGCCATATTTTACCTTCATATCATACAAGACATTTCCCAATACTCACCCAAACACTTAAGCTTATAGTTCACTCAAATTCAAGTGCCAAAACCCTCTCCATATCTTAGGGAATTCAACCAAGCTTCAAGTCTATCTCCAACCTTCATCAAGTTATTCCCCAAAGCTAAGGTATGTGGGTTTCTTTCATGGGTTCATTTCACCCATGATGCCCAAGCTTCATTTTACCTAAAATTGCATGATTTAAAGTTGAATTACTCATAGGTCTTATTTATTATGAAATTCACTGCACACTATGTTGAGGTTTATAAATTGTGACCGTTTTACTATGTTTTGGGCTATGAATCTAAGATCTATTGTGAGATTTGATGAAGGGTTTTGATGTATATTGTTTGAGGGTGTTACCAAATATCTATTGATGGTTTTTAAATTTGATTTTCTAGCATGATAACACTATTGAATTGCATGGTTTTACACTAACACTACACACCTGCCAAGTGTTTGATAAAATGTCCGGTTATGGTTTCTTAAGGAAATAAAGGTCCAATGCATGTCTTATGAGTTGAATGACTTTATGATGATGAGAATAAGGTTTATATATGATGACTATATGAGGATGAGAGGAATTTATGTATATGATATTATCTCAAAAGTGTTTGGGGATGACCAAGCCTCAATCGGGAGGTTGTAGGCCCCAATAACCTTGTTGAGGAGTTTGTACCTCGATTGCCTCGCTCGGGAGGTGGCAGGCCCATGCAACCTTGTTGGGGGAATGAACCGATCAACCTTTTTGGGGGGTTTGTACTCCATCAACCTTGTTGGGGGTTTTGTACTCCATCAACCTCATGAAGGGTTTTGTACCTCATGCGCCTCTCCAAGGAGGTGGCAGGCCTTGGATTGCACTATAATGGTCACTCCTTACACTCGTATTATGTTCTATATAAGCATGGTTTTACTTTGAGCATCATTCATGTATGTCATATTGCTAGTATGCTATTCATGGCATATGATTATGCATTTTGCCTATGATGTCTATCTCTTGTTGCATTGCACCCTACATACTTAGTACATTCAAACGTACTAACGCATACTCTATGTCTATATGATATCACCATGTAGGAATCGGAGCTCCTATTGATTCTCCTCGTGGCTAGATGGATTGTTCAAGTTAGCTTATGGTGAGTCCTCAAGTTGACAAATAATATCTATCTTCTCTCAAGCTTATGTTTAGATTATGTCTTGTGTGTTAGAATACCTATTGCCAGTATTATGAGGGTGAGCCTGGTTACTTGTCTTGGTCGCCGCTAAGTATCTAAGGTTTAGAGGTATTGTTGGACATGATATGTATTATGCTATGAGCTTTGGCTCTCTCTTGACTCTTGGTTTTCATGATATGAAAGTTGTCCCTTAGCCCCGATTATCCCTATTTACCATCTCTTGTTTATTGTTTTCTTGCTTCCGCGACCAAGAATGTGTAATGATATGTTAAGAGGCTTGCTTGGTATTCCTTCAGGTTCCCCATGCGCCATGTCACGTCTACGCCCTAGGCTTGGGTCATGACAAACTTGGTATCAGAGCACAAGGTTGTTAGGTCCTTGGCGTCCAACACACTGCATCGATTAGAGTCCAATTCATGGTTGTGAAGTGCGCCACGTCTATGAATAGGAGACTTTGAGGTGTTCTAGGAAATGTTTCACTTCTTCATGATCTATGTCGTGCGATAAAGTTAGGTCCCCTAGGGCTTATTGCTAATCCCTAACCATTACATTATAGGATATGCCTCAAGCTACTCAAGATGGTGATATGACAAATGCGGAGGTTCATAACACTCTTTGGGTGTTAGCGAAAGCAGCGACAAAATTGGCAACTTACTTTGATCAACTTACCTCCAAAACTTTGCAGTGAATTGAGCTCCTCGGTCAGATATAATGGAGATTGGGACTCCATGTAGACTGACTTTCTCTTTGAGGTATAGCTTGGCATACTCTTCAGCTGTATAATCACTCCTGACTAGCAAGAAGTGTGCTGACTTTGTGAGTCTGTCAACTATTACCCATATGGAGTCAAACTTCTGAAATGAGCGAGGCAACCCGGTAATAAAATCCATATCGATCATATCCCACTTCTATGTTGGAAGTTCTATATACTCCATATAACCTCCTGGTTTTGGTGTTGTACTTTCAGTTGTTGGCAATTTGGACATTAAGCCACAAATTTTGCAAGGTCCTTTTTCATGTCGCCCTACCAAAACATTCCCTTCAGGTCATGGTACATCTTAGTTGATCCTGCATGGATGGAATATCGGGAATGCTGGGCTTCTTCCATTATCCTTTTCCTTAACCCATTGATATCAAGCACACATAATCTATTTTGGTAATAAAGTACTCCATTTTGTGTAAGGTCAAAGCCCTTTATCATACCTTGACTCACTTTTTCCTAAAGTTATTGTAGAACAGGATCCTTGAACTGTTTTTCTTTCACCTCTATTACAAATAAAGACTTCGCAGCATTATGCACAACAACCCCTTCCTTTGAAATCAAGAAGGCGAACTCCTAAATTAGCTAGTTGTCGTAGATCCTTAGCCACTCCTTGACTTACCACAGCTTGATCACCAGTATTCATGATTGCCTTACGACTCAAAGCATCGGCTACCACATTTGCCTTCCCCGGATGGTATAGTATCTCAACATCATAATCCTTTATTAGCTATAGCCATCTTCGTGTCTTAAAATTAGGTCTTTCTGCTTAAAGATGTATTACAAACTCTTATGGTCAGTATATATGTCAACGTGAACCCCATACAAATAGTGGCGCCATATTTTCAAAGCAAACACAACCACTGCTAGCTCAAGATCATGTGTTGGATAGTTTTTCTCATGTGGTCGTAGCTGTCTAGATACATAAGCAATTATATTACCATGTTGTGTCAGTACACACCCTAAGCCAACTCCTGAAGCATCGCAATACACTGCATACCCCTCGGTGCCTTCTGAAAATACTAGCACAGGTGCAGAAGTTAGCTTATTTTTCAACTCCTGGAAGTTCCTTTCACATGCATCATTCCATTGGAACTTGGTTGCCTTATGTGTCAACTTTGTTAGAGGTGTAGAAATAGAAGAAAAACCTTCAACAAACCTCCTGTTAATAACCTGCCAAACCTAAGAAGCTCCGAACTTCTGTGGGTGTTGTTGGTCTTGGCCAATCTTTCACCGCCTCTATCTTTTGTGAATCAACCATTATTCCCTCATCAGACACAATATAACACAAGAATGCCACTGATTTTAGACAAAATTCATATTTAGAAAACTTGGCATACAATTGTCGATCACGAAGAACCTGTAACACTTGTCGTAAGTGATTTGCGTGGTCCTCTTCTGATCTTAAATATACCAAAATGCCATCTATAAATACTATAACGAACACATCCAAGAATGGCTTAAATACCCTGTTCATTAGATCCTAAAAACTGCTGGTGCATTCATTAGCCCAAATGACATAACAAGAAATTCAAAGTGACCATAGCGTGTTCTAAAAGCAGTCTTAGGTATATCTTTCTCC
>JAPFFP010023691.1:0-16241 GCA_026153255.1 Solanum medicagineum
GGAGGTCGCCATCGCTCCCGTCCGATATGCATTACTTTGATATTTTAAATAAAGAATTATTTTGATGTTTGCATGCAAGTTTGGCTCATGCATTTTTATTGGGATTATTACTATCATTTATATTTCGTACTTTCCACTTTACATATTTGGTACGTATTTCATTCTGACCCCCTTCCTTCGGTGGCTGCGTTTCATGCCCGCAGGTACTGACGTGCAAGCTAGAGAGCCACCTTCTTAGGATCTTTGTCTACCATTGAAGTGCTCCCTTTGCCTCGGGAGTAGATTTTTGGTATATACATGTACACTTATTTTCTGTATTTGCATTTATGTATATTTGAGGGTATGACGGGGCCCTGTCTCGTCCTATGATTCAGTTCGTATGTGTAGAGGTCTGTGGATACATATGGGTGTGGAATACTGCATGTGGTATGACAACATATGTATGATATATTTGTTGGGCGGTTCTATCACAGCGGTGACCTTGTCAGCCCGCATATATATGTGTATAGATATTTGCTGTATGCTGGGGTTGCTGTTTGCAGGTTTGATTAATCAGTAAAACAGAGGAAACTCTACTGAAATTTCGATAGATTCCTTAGCTATTATAGTTGGAAATCCGGTTTAGTGTTTGTCTGGGTGCCCAATCAGCACAAACCACGGTCCCTGGGTTAGGTCGTGACAATAACATATGAAAAAGAAAGATGAAAGATCTACTGTTCATGAAGAAGATGCATCTTCCCGTTTTTGCTGCTCATAAACCTGAGGATGTGACCAGTGAGAATTGGGATTTTGAGCACCAACAGGTAGTGGATATATAAGACAATGAGTTGAAGACAATGTTGGCAATCACATTGTGAATGAGACACATGCTAGAATCTTGTAGGAAAAGTTGGAGACGCTTTACGCTTAAAAAACGAGCAATAACAAGTTGTTTTGCTAAAGCAATTGATGACCTAGGGTAGTCCTATTTTTTATCACATAAATAATTTTTAAGGTGTTCTTGATCAGCTGTCAAGAATGAGTGTCAACTTTGACGATGAAATACAAGGACTTTGGCTTCTTAATACTTTACTAGATTTTGGGGAAACTCTTCGAGTTTCTTTAATATATTCTGCTCCTAGTGGTAAGGTGACTATGGAATTTGCAAAATGTAATGTGTTGAATGAAGAAGTCTGAAGAAGATCTCGAGGCATATCTTCACAGTCAGACGTTCTCTACACAGAAGACCGAGGGAGAGGTAAAACAAGAGGTTCGAGAAGTAGAGGTAAAGGTAGAAGCAAGTCAAGATCCAAGTATGAAAATCATGTGTCATCATTGTGGAAAGAAAGGACATACTAAAAGGTTTTGCTACAAGTTAAAGCAAGACCTTGGAGAAGGGAAAAAAAGGAAAATAATGGAGACGATGTTGTTGTTGTTGTCCAAGATGACCTTCTATTTGCTTGTGATAAAAGCATCATCAATTTTGTATCTCAAGATACAAGTTGAATAGTAGATTCTGGAGCTACTTCACATGTCACACCAAGAAAAGACTTCTTTTCATCTTATACTCCTACTAATTCTGGCGTGTTAAAGATAGGTAATGCTGGCGATGAAAGGTTTTTGGTGTTGGAATAGTTTATCTGAAGACCAATATTGGTACAATGTTAGTCCTTCAGAATTTCAACGATGCTCCATATATTCCTTTGAATTTGATATCTGTAGGACAACTAGATGATGATGGCTATCAAAATGACTTTTTCAATGGCCAATGGAAACTCACTAACTGTAGTTCGAGGAAGAAAATATTCAAATTTATATGTGACACAAGGATCCATCCTTGTTGCCTCTATAAATTTTATAGAAAGTGAGTCTTTCTATGAATAAGAGTCTTATTCAAATTTATATGTGACACACTGCGTTGATTAGACTCGTATTCATGGTTGTGAAGCGTGCCACAACTATGAATAAGAGGCTATGAGGCGTCTTAGGAAATATTTCACTTCTTCATGATATATGTTGTGCTCTAGATGTAAAGATAAGGCTTCCTCCCCTAAAGAATGCTCACGCCACTACCAAAAGGAAGAGCAAGGAGGGCCTGTACACCCTAGGAGCAACCGGCTCATCCCGTTCCTCAAGCTCCTTAAGATGGAGGGGCTACCTAAGATGAGTTCCAAAATACCATCATTTTGTTGGCCCATGCTATGACCAATAAATTGAACCAAAGGGCCCAAGCTCCTCATGCTCCTACTCCGACCTCAAGAGTGAGGGACTTCACAAGGATGAATCCTCCTGAGCTTCATGGGTCGAAAGCAGAGGAAGATCCCTAAGAGTTTATGGATGAGGTATATAAGGTGCTAGATATCATGGGGTGAATTCGGAGGAGAAGGCAAAACTAGTGGCCTATCAACTAAAAGGCGTGGCTCAAATTTGATTTGTTCAATGGAAGTTGGAGAGGGCAAACCATGATGCTATTCCTTGGGATGAGTTCAAGGTCATCTTCCTCAACTGATTCTTCCCTATCGAGTTGAGAGAGGCTAAGATGATGGAATTTATGAACCTCAAGCAAGGTTCCATGAGTGTGAGGGAGTATGCCCTCAAATTCAACAATCTTTCAATGTATGCTCCTCATTTGGTTGCCGATCCAAGGTCAAGGATTTTGTGTCGGGGGTGTCCGACTTGGTGAATGAAGAGTGCCGCACCACTATGCTTGTAGGCAATATGGATTTGTCTCAGCTCATGACATATGCCGAACAAATTGAAGGGGAGAAGTTTAGGAAGAGGAGAAGTGGGGAATCCAAGAGGGCTCGGTTTGACGGTGGTTTCAAAGGTGCCAAGGGCGTTGATTCCAACAAGGTCACAAATTCCAAGGGTACGGTTCCTCTAATGCTCCAAACTAGAGATTTGCTAATAATGGGGTGCCTAACCCAAGGTTCAAAGGTGGCAATGGTGGGATGACCAATCTTAACTGCCAAAGGTGTGGGAGAAACCATGGTGGTCCATGCTTGAGGGTCTCTAATGCTTGCTACGATTGTGGTAAGGTGGGTCATAAGATTGTGGATTTCCCCAATGCTCAAAACTAGGGTAGAGGTTGTCGTCTTCAAGGCCAAGGTGCTAATGTGGGTCAAAGGGCAAAGGGACGCCAACGAGGGAGTACTCTAAGGCAAAATCGGTTCTATGCTCTCCAAGGAAGGCAAGAAGTGGATGAGGTGCCCGATGATGTTACCAGTATGTTAAAGGTTTTTGATTATGATGTGTATGTTTTGATATATCTTGGTGCAACTCTTTCTTTCATTATTCCTTTTGTTGCTAACAAGCTTCATGTGCGTCCCGAATTGTTGTGTGAATCTTATGAAGTGTCTACCGCGTTGGTGAGTCCATTGTTGCTAATAGAGTCTATTGAAATTGTCCCGTGTCTATATTGCATAAAGTCTTGCCTTGTGATTTTGTTATCTTAACATGGTGGATTTTGATATTATTCTTGGGATGGATTGGTTACATGCATATTATGCTTCCATTGATTGTAGAACTCGTAAGGTTAGGTTCCAATTCCCTAATGAGCCCATCCTTAAGTGTGAAAGTCGTAATGTGGTGGTTAAGGGTAGATTCATTTCTCATCTTAAGGCCCAGAAATTGATTTCTAAGGGTTGCATTTACCATCTTGTAAGGGTTAGGGATGTCGAGTCTAAAATCCTTCATATTGTTCAAGTGGTCAATGAGTTTCTTCATGTCTTTCACAATGAGCTTCCCGGTGTTCCTCCCAAAAGGAAAATAGACTTTGGTATAAACCTCCTCCTCGATAAACAACCTATTTCCATTTCCCCTTATCGTATGGCCCCGCAGAGTTAAAGGAAGGGATTTATGGGAGAAGGGTTTCATAAGGCCTAGCAAGTCACCTTGGGGTGCACTGGTGTTATTTGTAAGGAAGAAGGATGGTTCCCATAGAATGTGCATCAACTGCCGACAACTCAATAGAGTCACTGTAAAGAAAAAATATCCCTACCAAGGATAAATGACCTATTTGATCAATTTCAAGGAGTAAGTCACTTTTCTAAGATTGATCTTCGGTCTGGATACCACCAAGTGAGGGTAAGGGAGTGTGATATTCCCAAGACGATTTTTCAGACTAGGTATGGGCACTTTGAATTTGTGGTACTGTCTTTTGGCTTGACTAATGCACCAACAATATTTTTGGATATCATGAATTGGGTTTTTAAATCTTCCCTTGATATGTTTGTGGTGGTCTTCATTGATGATATATTGATTTATTCCGGAGTGAAGAAGAGCATGTGAACCATTTAAGAGTAGCGTTGCAAATTTTGAGGAATGAGAGGTTATTTGCCAAATATGATAAATGTGAATTTTGGTTGAAGAGGTTGCATTCCTTGGGCATGTGGTGTCAGGATTAAGGTGGACCCCAAGAAGACGAAGGTGATAAGGAATTGGCCAAGGCCCTTGACTCTGACGGATATTAGGAGTTTCTTGGGTTTAGTGAGGTACTACCAGAGATTTATGAATGTTTTCTCTTCACTTTATTCCGCTATGACAAAATTGACACAAAATAAGGCAAAATTTGTTTTGACCGATGAATGTGAAAAGAGTTTTCAAACTTTTAAAGATAAGTTTATCTCCACTTCTATTCTGGCCTTACCGGAAAGTTTAGAAGGGTTTGTGGTTTATTGTGATTCCTCAAGGATTGGTTTGGGGTGTGTATTTATGCAAAATGGAAAAGTTACAGCATATGCCTTTAGGCAACTAAAGGTGCATGAGCGAAATTATCCCGCCCATGATCTTGAATTAGTGGCTGTGGTGTTTGCTTTAAAAATATTGCGTTAATATTTGTATGGGGTTCATGTAGATGTATTTACTGATCACAAAAGTCTCCAATATGTGTTCACACAAAAATATCTTAACTTGAGACAAAGAAGATGGTTAGAGCTTGTTAAGGATTATGACATGAGTGTGCACTATCATCCCGACAAGGTTAATGTTGTGGCCGATGGTCTAAGTAGAGTGTCTACGGGTAGTCTAGCTCATATTGATTATGGTAACAAGGGGGCGGCTAGAGAACTACACCAGTTGGCTAGGTTGGGAGTGAGGTTGGATGAAGTAGAAAATAGGGGTGTGGTGGTTATTGATGGTTCCAAATCTTCTTTGATTGAAGAGGTCAAGTCTAAGCAAGACCTTGATCCCGCCTTGCTAGAACTGAAAGCTTTTCTAAAGGGTGGTTAAGTGGAGGTTTTCTCCCATGGGGAGATGGTATCCTTAGGTACCAAGGTAGGCTATGTGTGCCTAATATTGATGACTTGAGGGAGTTGATTTTGAAAGAGGCCCATGATTCATCCTATTCTATTCACCTCGGTTCCATAAAAAATGTATAGAGACTTGAGGGAGATTTATTGGTGGGGTGGTATGAAGAGGGATATTGCAAAGTTTGTATTCGGTTGTCACAATTGCCAACAAGTGAAAGCCGAACATCAAAGGCCGAGTGGCCTAGCCCAAGACATAGAAATTCCTACTTGGAAGTGGGAAGAGATCAACATAGATTTTGTTATTGTTTTGCCAAGGACTAGAAAGCACTTTGATTCTATTTGGGTTGTCGTAGATAGGATGACAAAGTTGGCTCACTTTCTACTGAGTAAAACAACTTATAGTGTAGAGGATTATGAAAAGTTATATATTCATGAGTTGGTTAAGATTCAAGGGGTGCCGTTGTCTATTATATTGGATCGTGATGCTCAATTCACTTCTCATTTTTGGAGATCCTTCCAAAAGGGTCTTGGTACCAAGGTCAAGCTTAGCACGACTTTTCATCATCAAACAGATGGTCAAGCTGAAAGGATTATCCAAATTCTTGAGGGTATGTTTAGGGCTTGTGTTATGGAGTTTAAGGTTAGTCGGGATGAACATCTTCCACTTATTGAGTTTGCTTACAATAATAGCTATCACTCTAGTATCAGCATGGATCCCTTTGAGGCTCTATGTGGTAGGCATTGTAGATCCCTGGTTAGGTGGTTTGATATGGGCGAGATGGCCTTGTTGGGCTCGAATTTCGTTATAGAGGCTCTGGAGAAGGTGAGGTTGATAAGGGAAAGATTGAATATAGCTCAAATTAAGAAAAAACTTATTCCATGTGAGAAGAAGGGAGCTTGAGTTTAATGTTGATGATTGGGTTTACTTGAAGGTCTCACCCATGAAGGGTGTGGTCCGGTTTGGCCAGAGAGGGAAATTGAGCCCAAGATTTGTGGGAATCTATAGAATTTTGAGGAGAGTTGGTAAGGTTGCCTACAAATTGGAGTTTCCTACAGATATGAACATGTTGAGGAAGTTTGTTGGTGACCCAAGTGCCATAGTGCCCTTAGAAGTTATAGGTCTATGGAAGATAACTTTACCTATGAGGAAGTCGCGGTGGAGATATTGGATAGACAATTGAAAAGGTTGAGGAACAAAGAAGTAGCATCCATCAAAGTCCTTTGGAGGAATCAACATGTTGAAAGTGCTACATGGGAAGCCGAAGCAAACATTAGGAGACGATACCCATACCTCTTTCACTCCACTCAAGCCGAAGGTAATAAATTAAGTCATATCCATGATTTCAAGTCTTAAGTTTCAGCCGTCATGTGATTTTTGCATGCATACATGTTCATGATGACAAGTTTTGTTGATTTTGATGAATATGTGTGAAGCTTTCTAAAAATGATGTTTAAGTGCATTTGCATTCATGTCAGGCTGAAAAGTTTCCTATTCGCTTCTCTTATGCATGTTTTCTTCACATGCGAGGATGATGTTCTCAAGGGGAAGATATTGTAACACCCATCATGTGCTTCGAAATGTCATATTAGTGTATTTGTTGCGTATCTCAAAATCCGTGCATGATTTCAAAAATCTGACATCATGTTCTTGTTCAGGGGAAAAATTGAGTGGGAGAAGGGTGGCCCTAGATTTTTAGATGATCCGTAGAGAAAAATAATTTTTCGCAACGGGGATGATTTTTAGAGAGCCTGCATGCCCAGGCCGCATCGCGCCTAGGGTGCGCAGTAGTGCAAAGTTTCTCTGTGTCCAATCCGCGTCGCGAATTGGACGCAGGGCAATGTCATATTTTCCTCGTCTTTCCTATTTTGTTCAAGGGTATTTGGGTAATAACCCAATGCCCATTTAAACATGAAAACTCTTATCCTTGGCCCTTTTTTTACTCTAAAATCCTCCAAAACCCTCTCAAATCCTCTCCAAAACATCACCCAATCCTCCATTAAAAATTCAAGATCCTCCAATTGAGGAACCCAACCCAAGCTCCAATTCCCCTCCAAGTTTGAATCAAGAAATTTCAAGGTTTAAGGAATGTGGGGTCATTCATGGGTACCTTTCACCCATGAAGGCAAAACACTCTCTTTATCAAATTTCATGATTTTAATGTTGAATACTTCATGAGTAAACTTAATTATGCATTACAAGTATGATTGGAATTGGGTTTCAAAGTATTGATTTAGTATGCAAGAACTTCTATTGAAGCTATTTCCATGAATTGATTTGTGCTTATTAAGGCTATACACGGCATGAAATATGAGACTATGAATGATGGTGAATTTTAAGATGGATTTCATGACACCCAAAAATAAGGGTTTTACTACTATGATTGGTGGGTTGATTTGCATGATTCTAAAATGGTTGATTTTACTTTCTTATAAATTGCATGAGTTTGAGCAAGTGTCCACGTACCCATCATGTGTTTCACTAAATTGCATAACAAGAATTCTCAAGTTGCTGATGAACTAATGTACGATTTGCAAGTCAAGTGTTTTCATGACAATTATGGGCTCCCAAGAATATATTAAATTCATGAAAGGTATCTATGATTTTACAAGTGACAAGTTGAGCCTATTCTTTAACTCTACCCTCTTGTGAGAAAATATATATATTCAAGGGGTCAAGCATGATTACTATTTTATGCTCATGTTCAAGTTGAGCTCACTAGTAAGGGTCAAACATGCTACAAGTTTCTACCTTAATGTGAAATGCAATACCTACTAGTAGGGGTCAAGTTCATGTATTATTTTCTACCCTCTAGTATATGGTATATGCCGTTGTAAGGATCAAGTATGTGAATGAGCTACTCATGCCATGTTATCATGTCTTTACAAGTTATTCATGTTATGATCAATTTGCTGATTATTTCAAGTGTTCCGTGGGATTAGACTTAGCACCGATTTAGGATTAAGGTGGGGGCTCGAAGCAAGAGGTCCTTATATAAAGTCTTTAGTCTCTAAACTATGTACCACCATAGAATTATATTATTTCCCTAAAAGATCTTTACTAGTGGATCCATGAATTCATGTTTCCCCTCAGGTGGGGTCAAGTATGTTTTACCTTGGCAAGTAGACCACACCTTTCTGAGGGGGTGTCATGCTTCAAAATTCTAAGTAGTAGCATGCTTGGTCTTACATGTCAGTTAAGGTCTCCTCCCACATACATATGTTATATTATGCAAGTTGAATATTTTACGTTCATGTTTTATTACAAGTATTGATCATACATGTCATATTGATGTTATATCCATTGTCTATATTTATGCACTTTGAATATCCATTGTCTATATTTATGCACTTTAAATTATGCTATTATCATTATGAAAGACTTTCCTTAGTCCCACTTCTCTTTTACCAATGTCACTTGTTGTGCTTTATGTTTCTTCCGCGACCAAGAATGTGTGGATGATATGCTAAGAGGCTTTTTTGGGGTTCCTTCGAGTTTCCCCATTCGCCGTGACACGTCTAGACCTTAGGCTTGGTTCATAACAATATATTCTAAAATATAAGTATCACTAATGGTACAATCTACAGTAAAATATTTATTTTTCCTTTAAATTAAAATATTCTTGATTCCAATTTTATCCTTCAAAAAAATTAAACCTTAACCCGCTATCATTAAATATCAAAATTCATGTTTTTCTTATAAAATTTACTAATTGATTATTAGCTTTGATAATTGGCCCCATGCAATTCTCACTTAGTTTTGGTTACTTTTAATGTCCAATTTATGTTTCTAAATATTATTTTTTTTGTCATACTGAAAAAATATTAATTTTGAATGTATATTTTATTCAAATGCATTTTTCATTCTTCTCAATTATTTCTACGAAAATGCTTATAATTTTAAATAATAGACATATGAGGGTGATATAATATATATCCGCATATTTTATAATTTTGACAAAAAGAAGGAAAACTGATTATTTGTATTTTTTTTTATTTATTCTTTGTTTTCTACTGGAACTCTTTTTTGGATATTTCAAATGAGGAAAAAAGTGATGATAAATCCAATGAAAAAATTGAGAATATGACTCTAGATTCCATAAAAATCCTTGATGTAGTGAGATCTCACAAGCATTGTTGTCTTTTTGAATCTGGACTTCCTAGTCAAGTAAATGCATTATTAATCTATTGCTAAAAGACTTGTATATAGCGGAATATTCTTGGATATTCGTCATTAATACGTCGTTCGATAAAGTTAACAATAAATTCTTGATATTTAAAGACCATAATTATATCGTAGCTAGCTATAAAATATGGATACATATTTCTCCCACAAATAGAGTATTCTTTTTTAGTAAAAAATTGTAAAGATAGATTTGATCATAGAATAATATTTAGCCTTATCTATAATGAAGTTCATATGTTGTGGTTTGTTATCCTTATATTTGTACTTCAATTTGTGAACTAAACTTTTGACAATTAAAAAGAACACTTCCTTCGTTCTATTTTATGTGACATTCTTTTCTCTCAAATCTATTATGAAACATAACATTTTCTTAATTACGACATAATTAATTTTAAACTTTGCTTCTTTTTATTTCTAAGGACATGTGTAATTTGACTCAACACAAAAGAATTAATTCTAAAATTTGTGATCTTAAATACATTGTAATATTTGTATTGTGCGACTATAAAACCTCTTACTAATACAGGAGCAACAATAACAACAACATTTACCCATCGAAATCCCACAATAAAACCTCTTACTAATGGTACAATAAAAAGTTTATAGCTTGATTATTTTCAAATATAGACATATTTCACTTTTTTAATAGATTGATAATAAAATGGTGTTATATGAAATTAAAAATGAGGAAGTATCTGACATGTTTAATACCAAAAGTCATTTTTTTTCCTTTTAAACTCATTGTAAAGTCAAATTTACAATATATATAAAGATCATAAAACTAATAATTATTTTATTTTTTAGGAAAATTCCTATTATTGAATAAATTAAGCAGCATATGGATTTACAGATTATTCAAAACAATTTAGAACAAAATGTTCATTCAAACTTGAAAATTGCTCTTCCTGAAACTAAAAGAAAAAAAATATTTTTTGGTACACAGGTGTGTGTAGCGGAGGGGGCATGCACCAGTATATTTTGGTTAGTTTTTGGAAAAACAGTTCCCGTCGAAAAATAACAAAAAAACGCAAGTGCAAGTCTGCTACCTGGCGCGTCGCGGAGGGGACACTGATTTGCTACTATTTTTGCACAAATTGTGCAATTTCATAATTCGACCCGGTTGCTCTTAAATCGGGTCGAGACCATTTTCTCACTCGATTTTCTGCGCTGATCGCATATCAAGTCTTGGATTTCCCATCGGAGCTTTGGAAGATGCATTGTGCGCATGATGCATTTTAAGGGCATTTGAAAATTTTACGGGGTGTTACATCATCTCCTCCTTGGAATCATTCATCCTTGAATTATGAGTAAGGGTTGGACAGAAACACGAATAAGCCCAGAACTCATCTCATTTCTCACTCGGGAATACTCAAACTCTCACTGTCCATCATCTATCTATCTCTTTCTTAGACTCGGGAATGGAATAAAGCAAGACATCAACTAAATGAAAAGGAATATTTGAAAACGTTGAGGATAAGAATATTACCTTCAACATCATCATCACTTGGCACGAATAGATGCGGGTATTTGAGTTTCATCGCGTCCTCAGCTTCCCACCTAGCTTTCTCAACAAATTGATTCCTCCATAAGACTTTAACGGAGGCTATCTCTTTATTCCTCAGCTTACAAACCTGTCCGTCAAGGATTTGGAATTGTATTTCCTTGTATGGTAATCTATCCTTCACACCCATACTCTCCACAAGAATTGCTAAGGCTGGATCACCCAAACACTTCTTCAGCATAGATACATGAAACACCGGGTGAACTCCATCTAGCTCGGAAGGCAAGTCTAACTCATAAGTACTCTCCCAATCCGTTTTATGATCCGGTATGGCCCGATATAATGGGGACTCAGCTTCCTCTTCTTACAAAATCTCATGACACCCTTCATGGGTGACACCTTCAAGTACACCAGTCGTCTACTTTAAACTCCAAGTCTCTTCTTCTCACGTTTGTATATGACTTCTGGAGACTTTGGCTATCTTTAACCTTTCCCTGATGACTTTCACTTTCTCCATAGACAGGTGTACAAGATCAGGCCCAATCAACTCAGCTTCATCCACCTTGAACCAGCCAAACGATGATCTATATCTCCTCCCATATAATGCCTCACACGTGGCCATCTGAATGCTGGCATGATAGCTATTATTATACACGAACTCAATCAGCAGTAGATGATCATCCCAATTTCCCTTGAAGTCGATAGCACATGCCCTCAACATATCCTCTAAATTCTAAATAGTACGCCCTGTCTGTGGGTGAAAAGCGGTGCTCAAATTTACCCTCGTACCTAGTCTCTTCTAGAAAGATCTCAAAATTGAAAGGTGAATTACGCTCCTCTATCCGAGATAATGGACAAGGGAACCCCATGCAACCTCACAATCTCACGAATATACAGTCGGGCATACTCCTCAGCAGTGTAAGTTATCTTGACTGCCAATAAGTGGGCTGATTTCGTCATCCTATCAATAATCACCCATATTGAATCATGTTGCTTTCGGGATCGAGGTAAGCCCGTGATGAAGTCCATGTTGATCGTCTCCCACTTCCATTCTAGAATTTTAAAATTCTGCGCTAATCCACACGGTTTCTGATGTTTAACCTTGAGTTGTTGGCAATTGGGATACTTAGAAACAAATTAGGAAATGTCTCTCTTCATCCCATTCCACCAGTGGACTTCCCTTAAGTTGTAGTACATCTTAGTGGAGCTAGGATGGATGGAATATCTCGTACTATAAGCCTCAGCCATGATTCTGTCTCGAAAACCATCAACATCGGGTACACACAATTTCCCTTGATACCTTAATACCCCATCTCCCCTTTTGGAGAAAACCATCACCTTCTGCTTGTGAACCGCTTTTTTTAATTGGAGTAAGATAGGTTCTTGGTCTTAATTTTCTTTCACCTCAGACACTAAGGATGAAGCAAACCCATTATGAACATTGACCCCACTTTCGTTATTCTCCTCAAATTATACTCCCAATTGGGCCAATCTATGCACCTCCTTGGCTAATTCTCTCTTCCCTTCCTCCACATGGGCAGTGCTACCCATAGATATCCTGTTAAGAGCATCAGCGACAATGTTAGCCTTACCTGGGTGGTAAAGAATGCTCATGTCATAATCCTTGAGCAACTCCAACCAACTCCTCTGCCACAGGTTGAGCTCTTTCTAACTAAACATGTACTGCAAGCTTTTGTGGTCAGTGAACATGTCTACATGCACCCCATACAAATAGTGATGCCAGATTTTTAGTGCGAACACCACTGCTGCCAACTCAAGGTCCTGAGTCGCATAATTCTTCTCAGGAACTTTAAGCTGTCTGGAAGCATAAGCTATCACCTTCCCCCTCTGCATGAGTACACAACCCAATCCCACTCTTGATGCATCACAGTATATCACGAAGTAACCCATCCCGTCTGGAAAGGTCAACACTGGTGTTGTAGTCAATCTAGTCTTCAACTCCTGAAAACTCTTCTCACATGCCTCCGACCACTGAAATTTGGCCTTCTTCTGAGTCCTTTTTGTCAATGGGGCTTACAAGGAGGAGAAGCCCTCAACAAAACCTGCGATAGTACCCTGCTAGATCCAAACTTCTTATTTCTTTTGGAGAAGTGGGTCTTGGCCAGGTCTTAACCAACTCAATCATCTAAGTATCAACCCGAATACCATCTCCGGAGGGCCTAAGAAAGCAACTAACCTGAGCCAAAACTCATGCTTGGAGAATTTCGCATATAACACATGATTTTTGAGTGTTTACAAAACCACTCTAAGGTGATTAACATGCTCCTCTTCATTCCTCGAATACACTAGGATGTCATCAATAAACACGATCATGAACGTGTCAATATATGGTCCGAATACCTAGTTCATCAAGTCCATGAAAGCTGCAGGTGCATTTGTCAACCCAAAGGACATAACTAAGAACTCAAAATTGCCATACCGTGTCCTAAGGGCTTTCTTTGCAATATCACTTTCCCTCACCTTCAAGTGATGGTAACTCGATCTGAGGTCTATGTTGGAGAAACAAGTGGCACCCTGAAGCTGGTCAAAGAGATCATCTATTCTGGGAAGAGGATACTTATTCTTTATGGTAACCTTATTCAACTGTCGGTAGTCTATACATATCTTTAAAGTCCCATCTTTCTTACACACGAATAAGATAGGAGCACCCCAATGTGAGATACTAAGCTTTATGAAACCTTTCTCTAACAAGTCTTTCAATAGCTCTTTCAATTCTTTTAACTCTGCGGGAGCCATTCTATAGGGTGAAGTTGAGATAGGTTTGGTCTCGGGAAGAACATCAATCCCAAATTCAATCTCCCAAGCAAGAGGGAATCTGGGAAGATCATCAGGAAATACCTTAGGAAACTCATTCACAATCGGGATTGACTCAAGAGTCAGAGACTCAACATCATCAGACTTTACTCGCATGAGGTGGTAAATACAACACTTGGATATCAACTTTCTAGCTCTATGATAAGCGATGAATTTACCCTTAGGGCCAACAGAACTCCTTTTCCACTTTAAGAAACTCTAATAAGGAAATTTGAATCGAAAAATTTGAGTTCTATAGTCAACAGAAGCATAACAAGCATGAAGCTAATCTATGCCCATTATTACATCGAAATCAACGATATCCAATTCTACCAAATCAGCTAAAGTATCTCTATGATAAACAGACACCACACAATCCATATAAACTCTCTCAGCTAAGATAGACTCTTTAGTAGGAATAGAAACAAGAAAAGGTTCAGGCAAACACTCTGGAAGAACCCCAAACTTACTAGCCACATAAGGAGTTATAAAACATAAAGTGGCACCCGCATCAATAAATGCATAACAATCAAGGGAAAAGTCTCAAAGCATACTCGTGACAACATCTGTTGTAGCCTCCTGACCTGTCAATTACACATAGCATAAAGGCGGTTCATCGTGCCTCCTATACTGGTAGTAGCACCTCTTTGCTGATTGTCCACTAGAGGGGCTGTGGATGACTGTGCTCTATTTCTTTCTTCACCTTATCTCCTCTTTTGGAACTCTTGCTGGAAGTGACCTATCTACCCACATAGGAAACAAGCATCTGTTCCCAGACGATAACTACCCAGATGGAGTTTCCCATAATTGCGATAAGGTGGCTTTCCCCTCGAGCCCTGAGTCACGCTGGCCTGAGATTGGGCACCCTGAGCCCTAAAATTCTGGAATCCCTGAGATTTCTGCTCTACCTATTTGTCTGCACGGGCACACTTGCTATAGATAGTTCCAAATATGGTGCTCTTTTTTGGAAATAAGATATGTCACCCTTGTTCTGCCTCTGTAGGCTAGGATCATGTCCCGCTGACTTTGCCTATCTGCTCAAATGCTCTTCTCTATCCCTCTTATTCTCCTCCTTTATCTGCTGGGCATACACGATAAGTCTAGAGATGTCCATACCAAAATCAGCAAGGCAGCCTTACACTATTTCTGCACATGTCTAGCCAGGCCAGACACAAACCTACTCATCATTTTCCTCATGTCCTTTACCATCTCTAGAGCATACCTTGATAGTTTAATGAAGGCTATACTCCTTCACAGTCATCCCTCCCTGTTTCAGATTCACAAACTCATCTGTCTTCGCCTCTCTCAACTATTGAGGAAAGAAGTGATCAAGGAAGGCGGCCTCAAGCTCCTCCTATACTGCAGGCTCCGCATCCTCAACTCTACTCCACTCCCACTGAGTGTACCACACATTAGCCACATCCTTCAGCTGGTAGGATGCAAGCTCAACTCCCTCAATCTCAGTCGCATGTATAGCCCTCAAAAGTTTGTATATCTCGTCAATGAAGTTTTGTGGGTCCTCCTCCACCTTCGACCCTTATACACAGGCAGGTTTATCCTCAAGAATTACTTGAGCTAGTTTACAACTGAGGGCTCCTGAGGGCTCCTGTGAGCTAGAACTAGGTGCTTGAAAACAATGGCTATTTCCCTGGGAGGCCACCAACTGAGTCAGCATGGTGATGGCTCCTCTGAATTCTGCCTTAGTAGTGGGAGTTGGCTGGGGCTGAGCAGGGGGCGCTTGAGGGACCTTAGAAGCCATAGTGGGGTGTCCCCATCTCCTGGCCTCAGTCCTAATCAGAGCCTCCAGCTGGGTGTTCTCAGAAGTTGGGGCTGGGGTATCTCTCTGAGCGGCAGTTCTCTTTGGTGACATTCTCTGTAAGCGTAAAATAGGATTTCACAAGTTAAACTCTATAGCACGAACTCAGGACATAGAAGAAGGGTAACACTTCTTAATGTCCTATAGCCTCCTGTTTATGAAGTATGGTGCACAACACACCCATAAACAATACTCTACTAGACACAACTTCATAGACTCCCTAGGACACTTGAGGTCTGTGCTCCGATACCAAGTTTGTCACGCCCCGATAGGGTACCCTAGATGTGACTAGCACTCGAAGACTATTGCTAGTTGCCAAGCTGACCACCTAGTCTCATTGCCTTCATTTAGTCAATTAAATAGCGGAAGATAATAGAGTAATCATAATAGTCTATCATAAATGAAATATGAAAACGAAAGACAGTCTCAAGATAAAGAAAGAAAGGGAAAGAACTCTCAACATCTATCATCAACATCTGTGTCTATGAAGCCTCTATACAACTATCTAGGATGATACCATGACAAGCTATGGCTACCCAAAATCAATAAAAGTCTAATAAAGTGTCACAGCCCCACCGAGGGTAGTGACTAGTGCCCGATAGGGACACCTACCCATGCATAGACATGAACATCCCATTTACCTAAACTGGAAATCTGCAGAAATTTCGGCAGAGTTTCCTTTGTTTTATTAACTAAGCC
>JAPFFP010023702.1:0-16239 GCA_026153255.1 Solanum medicagineum
CAGCTACCAGCTGGGTGAGCATAGTGATAGATCCCCTGAAATCAGTATCTACAGTAGTAGTAGGCGAAGTAGTAGGTGTCGGGGAGTCCCAGCAACTCTAGCACGTCGAACTCGGCCTCTCATATCCATCTGAGGAGGCACCTCTGGTGGGGAATTCTCAGTGTTATGAGCTAAAGTGTCTTTTTGGGTGGAGGTACGCTTAGGAGGCATGATATGAAAGTGCATAACGCACGAATTGGATAGATACTTTAATAGAATTAAAAATCTATCGGACGAACTAAGAATACAAGAAAGTGAAACAATTCATAATGTCCTATACCCTCCTGCTTATAAAGTGTGGTGCACAACACACTCATAAATAAGACTCTACTAGACACAGCTTCATAGACTCTCCAGGACTCTCGAACCTGGCTGTGATACCAAGTTTGTCACACTCTGAGAGAATACTATTGGCGTGGCCGGCACTCAAAGACTATTGCTAGTCTACAAGCGAACAACTCGGCCTTATCATATTTGTTCAATCACATTCTAATAGCGGAAGACATCCATGAATAAGAATACTTAAATGAAAAGTAATGATAAAATGAAAATCAATGGTCAAAGGCTAAACAGTCTATCTATTAATAAAGTAAGACTAATATAAAAGAAACTAGTAAATAATAATATCCAATCACACCAATAATCTAGTCTATGAAGCCTCTAGACATCTGACTACATGGTGTCAATGACAGACCCATGATTACCTCAAAAATAAGATAAAATAAGTCTAAACATTAAGTTAGAAAAGAAAAATAATGTCCTCAGAAAGTAGGGAGGGCTCATCAATCAGCTGAAAGCAATTAGGTCCTCAACGGGGCGCCTGTTGATGACCGCTAGTTACTGTCTCTGCATCATGAAAAGATGCAAACCTAAATGAACGTTAGTACGTGGAATGTACGAGTATGTAAAATGACGGAAAGAAACATGTAAAGGAAGAGTAACATCAAATCAAATAGCTCAACTCAAGAAGTAGGAAACTCAACCATCATGTCAAAAGTCTAAAGTAAAAATGCAGTTTAGACAATGACTACTCATCTATCATCTATGTCCCAACCACTCAGAGTACTATCAAGGCCTATTTGGGAGTTTCTCTAACCGACAACTATCACCTATGAGCCAGTGATAATACAACGAAGTGATGTCATTGCCACATCCATCCAATACCTTGTCGGGGTATAGGATATCCCATCAATGGATCCAAAATCAGTAACATCACGTCCTCATTTTTGGACAATAGGAAACATTCAGTTTTACAGTTCATTCCTCTCCTACGCCGGCTATAGTTATTGAGTTCAAGTTAGACTTACTCTTACTTAATTCTGTACTGAATTCTCCTCTAAAAACTCAATATGCTCATAAGACATCAACCCTATGGTTAACTCATTCATCTAGTCTCATTGGACATTTATCAACTCAACTCATCACATAAACTATCAACCCATTGGTTACATCATTTTTGGGTTCAGTTCTTGACTCATAAGGTCTCAATGATGCATCGTTCTAACTCATAGCATTTAGGAGAACAAATGTATAATTAAAGCATTTAGGGATTCCATAGACTCTTTAGTCTCAAATTATGCTCATGCATGCTCGTGTAAGTAAAATATGTGAAAATAATAAGAAATCATGCTAAAGTTCATGTTGTATGGCAAAATAATTTAATTCAAGCATTTAATTCATAAAAACAGTAATTCATGCAAAATTATGTAGAAATACATTAGAATTTAAGAAGAACCTTCAAGAAACATTCATAGGAGACTCAATTTACTCACAACTCTATCAATCCGGATTATGGGGTACATGGAAGAATAGAAACATGTTTTGGTTAGCCTTATATATCTAAAAGTTTTGAACCTTGATAGAGATTGAAAAAATTCTTAGGTCTGTCTTCAAACCTAACCCTTTTCTCTCTTAAAACCTTGCTTCTACATTTGAGAGAGTGATTCAGCGTAAAAATGTGGCATGTTTAGGTTTTATTAGGTCTAAACGTCAGTTTTAGGTTTTGAAAGGGTGGGAAAGACCAAAATAACGTTTCTTAAAAAGTTGTCAAAAGTCGTCTACGGGCCCATCTACGGCCCGTAGGGACCTTCTGTAAACTTTTGGGCAAATTTCGGGGTCTCTGGTTCACTTTCATGAACACAATATACGGCCCATAGAAGTTTTTACGACCTGTAGATTGGTCCGTAAAGTCTGGACCAAAAATGTAGATTTTCAGGACTTTTCCACGAGTTAGCAGACGAGCTGTAAAACTTTCCACGGCCCATAATAGGTTTAGTAGAACAACTCTGCACCTGACAATCTCCGGTAAAACGGTCATAACTTTTGACTCCGAACTCCAAATGAGGTTAAACCAGTTGCGTTGGAAAGATAACTCAAAAGGATTTCATTTGGTAGATCATGAGACATCTAATTCTTTGTGTTAAAAGTTATAATAATTTAAAGTTGTCCCTTGCATAATCCAACACTAGAAACTCAATTTATAGGAAAGTTTTGAACTCAACTAAGTACTAGAGGTCTCTTATGATCCTAATACACTTCCCACATATAAGAACAAGGCTTGAAAAATAGGTACATGTGATGATAGCGTTGTGGGGTATCACATATTTATATTTTGGTAGGACTAAAAAAAAATTTGAAAACACGAAAATTTCGAAAAAAAGTTCAAAAATGTGAGAAATTAAAAAAAAAAACTCAAAAATTGAGAAATCCAAAAAAATCTGAGGTTAAAAAATCCGAATTTATTTGTTTGGTTTGATTTTTATATTTAAAAACCCGACATAAATAATTTGGTTTGATATTTAAAAAATCCAAACCAACCCGGTTCATGAACACCCTTATTTACATGTATGCATGATACAAAAGATTCAAAATTCATGATTCAATCGTACTTTAAAATCTACAATAAAATGCAGAGAAGGAAGAATCGAAATACATAACACTAAAAAAAATTTGTATATTAATGAAAAATTTAATTAACACGGCAAAAACTTAGTCGCATAAATCGTGTATAAAAAAATTAAATTAAATGAAATACAAAATAAATTAATTAACTGTAGCTCCAAGAAGATAAGAGTAAATCTATTCAATTTTTGCTTTTTTTTTTTTACGAATTTGATCGGATCTTCAGATTTGTGATCGTACTTGTATTGAAATTTGAATTATGCTAAAAAATGATAATTCATATTCAATTTAGAGTCCAAATTGGATATGCCTAATCCTTAGAGAGTGATTTATACTAATTTACTATATTAAAAAATATATATATTTGAGATTTTGCTCTATTTATTAAATTTGTATTTGTATGTATATGAACAATAGCGAAAAAGATATAATTATACATTATATCAGTAAAGAAAATTGTAGTGATACATCGCAAATGTTGAAACTACAGTCAACGAACACTAATTTTGGCTATAATTTGTTTTTCCTGAAAATTTCCCTAAAACTAATAGACTTATAAAATTGAGAGTGAATGTTTTCTTAAAATTTTTCAAACTTTTACTGAATAAACTAATTACTTCAAAACTCGTGTTGCTTGAACTAACTAGTGCTGAAATTTCATTTCAATTCACAGTCAATAGCAAAATTTAAATAATCAAGAATAGCTTCTATTCTCGCTCATATGTGTAAAACAATAAACTTTAAGGCTAAATAAATTTTCAAAGATAGCTCATGAAAATAAAGTACTTAAGATCATATAAAGAGATTATTGATGTTGAACTCTTCAACACCGACTGAACGTTTAGAGCTAGATATCTGAAGCGTGAACAATTTAATATTGAAGCCTAATATCAATAAATAATACTAATTGAAATAAGTCTTTCTTTGATATTATATAGAGAAATGAATCTTTGACCTTGTTCAATATCAAATTACTAACTCATAAAAGAGAATTATACAAAACAATACAATGAGTTCATCCATCGCTTCTCTTTTTTCACATGACTTGAAACTTTTTCATAATATGAAAGGATATCAAGCTCGTTTTTCTCGAACATAAGTAATTAGTGATTTTATTGTTTATACCATCACAAACGTGTCTTTAAGTTCTTCATTTAAAACTTTTATTAAAAAATAATTGCATCTCGATCCATTATTGATTCTAAAATTAATCAACACCATATGTGTTATTTATACAATCTTCATGTGCTACCCCGCATGTGTCTACATTAATTTTTCACTTTTGATATAATGTATTTGGAAAGAAACATGGACCTAATACTCATTTATTAACTACCTTTAGCATCCAAAAGACCTCGATTCTCATTCTACTCTTAAAATAAAAAAGTCTTCTCTCTAGAAATTCTCCCAAATGTTATCTTCTTCAGTCAAGTTCCATTAAAGGTCAAGAAAATTCTCAAGAATTCAAAGTCAATTTCTTTGGTTTTGTTCATCTAGGTATGTGAGTTTTCATCCATGCATCAATATTATCATGGAGCTCAAATCAAACTTAACTTTTTTTTTGGGGTCGATTTTCAAGCATGAACTTATTATTGCATGAATTATATGTTTACTTGATTTATCAATTCAATTACATATGAATTACTACAACTTACATGATTTTCAATTGAATTTTAAGAAAATTCTTCTATTGAATGGTTCAATGATTTTCAATTGAATTTTAAGACTTGGCTTCTAAGACTTACTCCCATTTTTTTGTTATGTATTGATAATTATTTACCTTATTATGCGTATGAAATTCTAAGAGGCACGGTTAGTGTTCCTTCGGTGATCTTAATTGTCATGTCACACCTAAAGTCAAACTTGGATCGTGACAAAAAGTTACCTAAATACTTGAGATAAATTTGGCAAAGTGACTCTACAGCCTAAACTATGGACCATCCTAGTTGTCCATGGGTCACCTTCGGAAAATAATAACCCAAGACCAATATTAATACCCTGTTACGCCATAGACCTTTCTAAGGGCATAGCCCTTACTCATCCTATTAAACCTTGCAATCAAATTCTTTGAATATCTACCTACGAGCAATCTTATGGGTCATAGGTCCATTACAGACTGACACTAAATGAAACTAGTTGAGCTAACATGAATGAGCTCAATGCCGATCAATTTGATGTCAGTTGGTATTGTTGTGGGTGGAAGACATCAACGGGTGTAAAGATCTGGGGAGTGTGAAGTTTGGAGCTTTGTATCTACAGATATTTCTTGATGTGCATCTGTTTACATTCTTTCCTTTTTGATCTTTTTTCTTTTATTTTTTTTTTATTTTTTTTATTTTTTTTTGTGATTTTTCATTTCTATTTGGATCTAGTGTTTGTTTGGATGTATAGATTCGTTTTCATCTTTTTTTTCTTAATAAAGGGACTTTTAGCCCTCATTTAATTTAGGAAAAAACTTTTTCTTTGATTGTACTTGTATACTTATTATAGATGCCTTCAAATTTTCAATTTGATTATTTTTTTTAAAAAAAAAACCATAAATATATTTTGATGGTGTACTTGTTAAAAATAGAAGTTTGTGTTAGTGTGGCACTTTAATACTATAAAATATATTTTTTGTTGTCATATTTTCATTGTTTGTTAACTGTCCGTCGGAGGACTAAGTGCATATTAGTGTGATAAATTGTTCTTCCAATTCATTGCAGCATTACTCCACATTTTGGAGTTAGTTCTTGTATTCAATAGAGCAATTCATGGCTGCTCATTATTGCTGCAAAAGGGTGACTCTTGGTTTCTTGGCCAAAGAGGTTACTTTTTACATTAAAAACTTTTGTAAACTCAAATATTTTATTTCACTCTTTATTCCTCTATTACTCCCGGTAACATATGTAATTTCTAGGTCATTTATCTTCTCTATTAACTTTTCCATTATCATCCTATTCATTACATGGAAGACATCTTCAACTATAAATAGTGGTGGTCTTCATTTATTTTGAGTACACAACATAAGAGAAAATATATAGTGCATAAAGTTTATCAAAAAAAGAGTTCTTATTAGTGGATAGGAGATGTTTTTTTTGTAGAGCTTGAGACTCAACTCTTGTCAGAGTTTGTTCAGTTACACTTTTTTGATTAAGTTGTTGTATCCTGAACAGGACAAGTCAAGAAGAATACTGTTGGATTGGTGAAAATATTTATTGTAGTGGGTTTGAATCTCCTTAAAGAGAGAAATATATCCATGCCTCAACCTGAAGAAAATTTCTTCATTTTACTTTCAATTGTTAATTGTAATTTTTGTAATTTTCGTAATTTTCACCAACAATTTGAAGGAGGAGGAGGCAAGGGACCAAGATACGCTTTTGCAATTAGAAGAAAGCAATACCACAACGAAAGTAATTTTAGTTACTTTGAATAATACTACTCCTGAATCTAACAAAAATAACTATTGATCACGCCCAAATTATACCTCCCAATTAAGGTACAAGTAGTCGTTATTCAAATGTAGAACCTAACAATGGTTATGGTCGATCCCATGAGAAATATGGTCTAGAATTGGAGTAATTAAAGCAATAAGATGAATTAATAAACTTACTTCTCAAAGAGAGGTTTTTAATGTAAAAAAAATAATTAAACCTAAACTATGATAAAACAGTCAATACAAATGATGTGAATTCAGTGAGAGAAGTAACTAGGGTGTTGTGTTCCCCATGAGCTCCTAACATAGTATAACCTCATAATTACAATCTTTTTCTAGTATGTAGTATGCAGAAGTAGTAAGTAATATTTACCTAATCCCTTGGTCTGACAACTAGGAAAATTTCACCAAACTTGGTTCATCTATGGGTGTCACATTACTAACTCTTACAACCATCCCTTGGTCCGTTTAGATGAGTGTGCTCACGTCGAATCCTGTTATGTTATCTCTTTTTCCATTTATTAGCCCTTTGGTCCTGTAAGTAAGATAAGGCGAGTTCTAACATTTGCAACTGTTAAAGAGCAATCAAAACGAAGAGATAAATAATGCATGCATGCATACTTTCCAAGGAAAGTTATTCGATTTTACTTTGTTAGTTTTCCACGATTCCCACAACCGTAGTTGCTGATTTAGCTACTTATATTCATTATAGATGAAAGAATCATATTATGAATTTGCACAATTAAATACTTACAATGAAAAATTAAAGGACATGAAATCTGAAATCTTTATGAAAATCACAATATTATAACTCGAAGATGAAATCAAAAGTAATCCACAAGAAAGTTCCAAGAACATTCTTAACCAAAGTAATAATGAAGTCTAGAGTTCTGTATGTCTAAAAATACGTAAAAATCATATTTATAATAAAAGAAATTCAAATCCTATAGAAAAACTGAAATCGGAGCTTTCATGAACATAGTTACGGGTCGTAGATGCATTCATGGCACATAAAACTGTCTTCGTAGATTGCTACTTCAAAATCTATGTTGATTGTACGAACTGCCTCCTAAGGCTCGTCATTTAACTTACGACCCGTGGAAGCCTTCATCCTGATAATTTTAGCAATTATGCATATTTTATGATCCTCAAGGCATGAATTGATGTACGGGCCATCAAATGATCTTTGACCCGTCCTGGTAACATGTAGTTTCAACCTATGAAATTTGACTCTTCACTGGATTAGACGTACAAGACCCATCTATGGAACCATAGACCATAGATGGTCTCATGAAAATCCAAAAAGCTACAATCTGTCCAATTTAGACAAAAACTCCCTAATTCTTGTAATTCTGCAAAATTAACATAAGAACACATCAAACCCACTAATATCGCTTTCAAAATACAGAAAATTCTAAGTTTAAAGCATTAAAAGTATCATATTTTTGTGGCACATCAACACCCTCAACTTAAAATTGTTGCTTGTCCTTAGGCGACAGACTCAATCTAACATAAGCAATACAGAAACACATAGACCTCAATCTCATGGCATACATCATCTCTCAATCAATCACAGATATCCAGTCAAATCATCAACGTAGATACAAGACAATTATCAGGCCAAACTCAAGTGGATCAATAAGTGACAAAGAAACTATGACTAGTAAGGCAATATAGATAAGCAATAATCACTAAGATAGCCTACAATCAAAAATGTAATTCAAGTTTCCTCACAAAATGAAGTCATGTTTCTCACTATTAATATACTCCAATTCAATGCTAAGGACTGACAAATACACTCACACTCGCAATTAAAATGCTGGCATGCGATTATTGATGGCATACTATGATGGTAAGAACATTATTAGATCAAGCTATTAATTGAGTTTATTTTTGTTCAATTCCACATAGTTTAAGGGTACTTTTGACCCTTAACCAAAATAGCATTCTAAATTGGCATTTAAAATAACTTGTATTTTTTTAAAGAACTTTTTCAAATAGCGAACTGTGTATCTTTTTTGAGCAGTTATGGTGTTCAAACCTGGTTCTTGCTCATTCATAGGTAAGACCTTATCCTTATTCTTTTCTTATTTTCAAAATCGATGTCTCTATTTACTACTTGTTGTAAGCTTAAAGTTGATCTGAATCTCTTAAATTACTTTTTTTTCGCAGAAAAAACCTTTGAAAAGGAACTTGAACTTTGTATCCTCTAATCATCTATGTCTCTAGAAGGGATTTAATTAAATACATGAGTTTGTGTCAATTCACATCTGACACTACATGATATTGTACCTCCAATCTCCCCGTATTTCGCCTTTATGATTGTGCCCCATAAATTCTTATCATTATTAAAATACCTCTAAAGTCACTTTATTCTCAAAGCTTTGATTTGATTCTTCAGGTCCTTTATCCCCAAACCCCCAACTCTCTTATCATTAATCACTTTTTCTCATATGACTAAGTGATATACCTTCCTTTCCTTATTGCCTTGGCACAAAACTTTCTCGTGATGCAATCCAACCTATTAATGATTCCTCGAGATTTCTTTACTTGGATTAACCCAATTCACTGCAATTTCTTCTCTTTGCATCATCCACGATGCAATGGGGCATGTCCACACTAAGTATGAAGTACAACAATCTAACCACACAAAGTGTCTTCCTGTGCCAGTTAACTAACATTTATATTTTTAAGAACTCTTTTATATGTTAGCAATCTATCTGTCCATCACTAATTATTTTAACAAAGAGAAATGCATTTATTCTACTAAACATGGATCCACTATAATAATTAATACTTCTATATTAAAAAATTATACAGTATCATGTAGTGTCAAATGTGAATTTATACAAACTCATGTATTTAACTAAATTCCTTCCAGAAACATAGATGATTGGAGGATACATAGTTTAACTTCCTTCTCAAAGGCTTTTTTTGGGGAAAAAAAAAGTAATTTAGGAGATTTAGTTCAACTTCAAGCTAAAAAGTAGTAAATAGAGACACAGGTTATGAAAATAAGAAAAGAAGAAGGGTAAGGTCTTACCTATGAATGAGCTCTCTAGGTTTAAAGGAAAAGCACCTATTATCCACTGGACGCCATAGCTGCTCAAAAAAGATGCACAGTTACTATTTGGAAAAGTTCTTCCAAAAAAATACAAATTATTTGAAATGCCAATTTAGAATGCTATTTTGGGTAAGGGTCAAAAGTGCCCTTAAACTGTGTGAAATTGAACAAAAATAAACCAATTAATAGTTTGATCTAACAATGTTTTAATCAACAATCATCAACAATCGCATGCTCGTCGGGGTAGGGGCTTCTAATCCTAGATTCATGAAGACCGCAAGGGGCATCATATGTATACTGACATCGAAATCATATAATGTCTTTCGAACTCCAGTGTAGTAAATGGGTCTTTAGAGTAGCTGTGTTACATAATGAAAAGTCAGGGACACTAGTAACATAAATAATGAAAGATTTTGAACCTTAAAGCAATATCTAAAGGGAGAAAGTTGAGCATTTAAATAATGTAGAAAGCGAGATAATGATTCGAGATAGAGATGAAAACACACTTTACAACATGTAACCATGAGTTTTTTAATAGGAAAAAGTATACAAAATACACTTAAATTGAAATTATGTAATTTTAATAGACTCAATCTAAACTATTTGACCCATGACCCAAACTATTTACCTTTTTTACCACTTATCCCTTTTTATTAAATTTTAAATTAGTAAAAGAATATATTCATTATGATACTTCATCGGTATATTTATACCATATTGGTATCGTATAGGACTAGAAAATTATTAAAGATACAAAATTATTTATTTAACTCTAAATTAGTAGAAAATATATTCTTAAGATACTTCATCGGTATGTTGATATCCTATTGGTATCATATAATTTTGAGCTCTTTTTTTGATAAATAAAACAATTAAAAAAAATTATTAAAGTGAAAAACTTATTTATTCAATTTTAAATTAGTAGAAAATATATTTTTTGTGATACTCTAACAATATTATACATGTGGGTGCTAATGTCAGCATGATGTCACCGCTCAAATTTTAATATAAGGGAGGCGAATTTTAATAGTATGGGGGAATGGTAAGGGTTATATTAATGTGAATAGTTTGTTTTAAAGGGGTAAAAACTTAGTTTTCTCGGGAATGTAAGGGAAAAGTACACAAAATAAACCTAATTTAAAATTATTTACCATTAATAGACCCAATACAAATTATTTATCCTTAATGAAACTATGACCCAAACTTTTTGCCTTTTTACCCCATTTTATTTCACCCTGACGTCATGCTGACATCAACATAAATACTATAAAATATACTCTGGTGGTAATATATATCATACCGGTATCATATAGAATGAACTCAATCTTCTGTGATACTCTGGCGGTATATTGATACCCAATTGGTATCATATAGGATTATGTTATTTTTTTAAGAAATAAAAATATTAAACTCTAAATAAGTAGAAAATATATTCGTTGTGATACTCCATCAGTATATTTATACCGTATCGATATCGTGTAGGATTAGAAAATTATTAAAGTTACAAAATTATTTATTAAATTCTAAATAAGTAGAAAATATATTCGTGTGATACTTCGTCAGTATATTGAAACTCTATGGGTATCATATAATTTTGAGCTCTTCTTTTAATAAATAAAATAATTAAGAGAAAATTATTGAAGTTGTTATTTATTAAATTCTAAATTAGTAGAAAATATATTCTCTGTGATACTCTATTGGTATATTGATACCATATCACCTATCGATATCATATAGAACTAAACTTAATCCTAGGTAGTGCTCTGTCGGTATATGTATATCCTATTGGTATATCATACAAGGTGAATGCTAACGTCAGCATGCGAATATTAATAGTATAGGGGCATAAAATGTAAAAGGGTATATGGATGTAAATAATTTGCTTCAAAGGGACATGAACTTAGTTTTTTCAAAATATAATTGAAGATTTAATCATTAAATTGAATTAGCTGGTTAATTTTTGCTATAAAATGAATTAAATTAAATTAAGTTAATGAGCTTCTTAAAATTATCAAAATGAAATAATTCAATTAATTATTAACTGATTTATCGTAAAATAAATTTTAACCAAACTAAACTAATTATCAAAAATAAAATCTTTTGAAATGATTTTTGAATTATTGTGAAAAAAGTAATAATTAAATGCGTAGTTATACATAAAAGTATATCAAGAAACATATTTCTGATAATTACATGTAGTTTTAAAAATTAAAAGATTAACACTAAACACAATTTCAAATAATATTTTTTCTGAATTTTTCAAAGATATAATTATTTCAAATTGTGGAAAATCGAAGAAACTCGATGATTAATTTATATTGCAGAGGGTAAAAATTGAATGTCAACAAAAGCTCTTGGGAGAGCTCCTGGCTTACAGTCCGCTTCTTTGTGACCAAGTCCTTCATGAACTTTGCATACCCTGACATCTTCTCCATTGCCTTAACGAGGAGGATGTTCTTCTCCATTGCCTTAACGAGGAGGATGTTCTTCTCCATTGCCTTAACGAGGAGGATGTTGATGGAGAATTGTTTTAGCATAGAGAGGAAGTGCGTTTAATTTACCTTTCTTCCTTCTTCTTTTTCATTCTTTGAGGGAAGGGAGGAGGAGATCTAGGAATGGGCTTCAACTTCTGTTGCATCAGTGCAGCATCACTCACCCATCCTTGACACGATCATCTCCGATTTCTGCATCTTTGACCTCAACTATCTAGCTCCTCACGATGTCGTCATCATCAACAAATATTGGAGGATCAATGGTCTGCTTGCCCCCACGAGTAGTCACTGTCATACATTGCCCCTCATTCTTTGGATTTTGAATTGTATTACTGGGGAATGTACCTTTCTATCGCTGGTTGAGTTGAGTTGATATTTCACTGAACTGTTGCTCCAGCTGTTTGATAGCAACAGAGTGAGACCCATCATTTGATTAATGCTGGAGATGTCAGACTTCATCTTCCTCAATATCTCATCTTGTGTGTCAGCCTTCTTCAACAGACAATCAAACATCTCCTCAATTTTAGAGCTACCAGCACCTGAATCATGATTATGTGGTGGCACGTATAGACCATTCCTGTAACCATCTCTATGTCCCCAATCAGCATCTTATCTTGGCCCCTGTTTCTATCGTAGTAACCTCCACGATTATAGTCTCTGAAGGCACCATCTCTTTATAGTTTCAACCTTGGTTTTCTTGACCTTGGTGCCAATAACCTTTATTGGACCCTTGGGCATTGGTCCGGAAAACCCTCGACTGAACAACAATGAAGCAGGTGTCCTCCTTATAGTAAGGCTCCAACAACTCCATGTTGGTACTAATTCGGGCAAGCTCTTGCATCATCTTCTCTTTTATTTTAGCTTGCACTGAGCTAGTAGTGATTGCACACGTGCTCTTTATTGCTGACCTATCTCTTGTTTCCCATGCACAATTCGTCTTGACCACCCTTTCCAGCTTCTCAGCAACCCTTGAAAATGGCTGATCTAAAAATTCACCACCTATGATAGTATTAGCACATGTGTGGCTATTCTCGTCCAGGGCGCAATAGAAGATCTCCACCAAGGCATCATCAACTATTTGTGGTTAGGGACATTCCTCAGACACTTTGTGAACCTCTCTGATATGGTATTGATCGAGTCACCAGGAAGTTTCTCGAAGTTGTTGATCTGATCTTTAAAATTCAACTTCTTCGATCTCGGAAAGAACCTCTCCAAAAAGACCTTCTGCAATTTAGCCCAGCTGGTGATCGAACTCTGTGGGAGCTCAGATGGCTGTAGCATTGCATTGCCTGTTAGAGATAATGAAAAGACATGAAGCCCAATAGCATCAATAGACAAATTTTGATTTCCCATTACACTCTTATAGAAAAACATAACATTGTGTAGATGGCTATGCAGATCCTATGATGGAAGGCCCGTGAACAACCCATGATTCTGCAGCATTTGAAGTAACTTACTCCAAATAATAAACTTTGTGTCATTCGGTAGTTGCGGTAACACAATAGCTCCAGTAATATCATAGCCATCGGATTCAGCCGATATTGATTTTATTGATAAGCTTTGGCATTAAGATCCTATGGTTGTGGATCAATGTCCTCAAGTGGAGGTGGGTTATTATCATTCACATTTTGGTTCAAGGTTAAAGCTGCATTAACATGTTGTTTGTGTTGTCTTGGGCCATTCTTCTCAACGTTCTTTGGGTCTCTGCGTCAAACAGAGTCAAGAAAATGCCTCAACTTGCGTGTTGTGTATAAACTACACATGCACGCTGAAATTAAAACAAAAACAACAAAGACATAAAATGAGATACATAAGGATTAATTTTAGTGCCAAAATATTGATATCGTCCAAGCTACACCTTCTTTTCGTAGGTTAAAGCGGTCGTTTTCAAGATATATAACCTAACGAAGGTTAGGGCCGATCCCACAGGGAATAGGCTAGACTTAGAGAAATTTCAAGAAGTTCGAGTAAATTAACCAACTTATTGCCCCAAAGGGGGAGGGGGGTTGTAAAACTATAGAAGGAAATCCTAGACTAAGACAGGTGTGAAATCAGTATGAACAGTAAATAGGGTATTGTGTTCCCTATGATTTTCCAACTTGGTATTACCAGATAATTGAATTTTTTTCTAGTGTGTAGCATGCAGAACGGTAAGTTAAGTTTACCAAATCCTTTGATCCAATCGAGAGGTAAATTTCACTATGTGATTTGATTCATACCCATAGTGTGACATTACTAATCCTTACCTATTGTTCCAGTACAATCTCCCCTTGATCCAGTTTGGTTGATTAGATGAGAAACATCAATCGAATCAGTTAATTAATCTCTTTTCCTATTCATTACTACCTTGATCCAGTCAATAACACTAGACGAGTTCTAACGTTGGCCACCATTAAAAAATATTCAAAATGAAGAGAATTAATTAATACATGCATGTACACTTTCCAAGAATTGAGAATTATCCGATTTTACCTTGTTAGTTCTTCATGGTTCTCACAACCCTAGTTATGGATTTAGCTACTCATTATCAGTATAGATGCAAGAATCATGATATTGTATAGCATAATTAAGGACTTACACAATGAAATTAAGAATGAGAAATCCAAGCTCTGTACCAAGAATCATAAGTATGAATTAAGCACACAAAATATTATTTTCCAAGTGTCTCGCAATGTTTCTCACTTTTTCTTATTGACTCTCAAATGTTCCTTAGGAATAATAACCTGAAAAAACTATTTATAGTATTGAAAATACAAAGTCAGATAAAAATAGGAGAACAGGGTCGGCGGGCTCTAGGGACAACTCTTTGGGTTGTATAAAGTTCTACGGCCTGTAGTCGGGGCTTCATGGATTCTTTCTACAATTCTGAGATTGTCTTTTGCGAGACCTGTCTACAGGCCGTATAAGTTTATACGGCCCGTGGAGGGTTTCACATGATAACTTTTTAGCAACTCCCCACTTTCTAATCCTCAGGATACAACACCATGTCTACGACTCGTAGAATCTTTTATGGCTCATCTACATGCTCGTAGACTTAACTTCATAAAATCTCCCCTTCATTGGATTTTACTAAGATTTGCTACGAAACTTACTCTATGGCTCATGGAAACTTTCATGGCCTGTAAAGGGTGTCGTAGAACAACAATTTCTGCAATTTCTGCACACCTAGCCCAAAAATCATGTCAACCCTAGAATCTGGCAAAACAAACAAAAAATACATCAAATCTACTAACATCACTTTGAGAACACACAAATTCTAATTTTTAAGCATCAAAAGTATTGTATTTTGATAGCACATCCGACACCATCACCAGGTACAAGCTCTAGTGGCTAGCAGGACCATGGAGGAAGTACTCCCCAGCTATGATTCGAGAGTTCTTTGCATCGTACGCCACCACAATTGTCAGTTCTCTTCACAAGGGGAAGAAACCCCTCACTCAGCCCCGATAGACACATATGAGGGTGAGGGTTGTACAGGTGGATATATCAGAGGCAACTATCCGCTATATGTTTTTTGGACCAGACTTCTGGGCCCCCAGTTCTACAGCACAGTTCAACAGGAGATTAGGACAGACTTGGGATAAGGCCTTTATGAGAGACCCGACCTGTAGGGCCTTTTTGATTAGGTGGATTGCTGACCACATTGCAAAGTGAGATCCAGACCCTGAGTGGATATCTACGTCAGTAGAGCCCATAGTGAAGGCCTCACTTAGTTTGACCAAAACATTTTGGTAGGCTGTAGTGAGATCACGGATCCGGACCACACTTGCAGATAATTGATGTGCTGTCAAAATACAGCACATTTGATGTCTGAAACTGTGGCAACCCTCGCGGGAGGATGACACTTTTGTACATTGTAGGCTTACATACCACTTACCAACATATGAAGAACTTAACACGTGACCTATTAATCATATTTTAAGTAATGAATTCAAAATAGTTAAAGGTATAGATTTTGGTTCTGAAGGTTGTGCAGTTGATTCTAGCTCAAGTTTTTGACATGAGTACCTTGCAAGTAATTTAAACTACTATATTGCGAGATATTTATATATTGCCCAAACTATTGTAGCACGCTGAAAAGTATTACCGATGTTAAAATGCAAAGACATAAAATTTACTAGTTTTCGTTTCATATAATCATCTTAACATAACTGGTATTCTAATATAGAAAAGCTCGCTGCCTCAAGTTTAACTAAACAAGCAAAAGCTTAAAGTTACAACCCATGGTTCCGTAATTTACATTAGCCTTTAAAATTTATACATACATATGCAACAGGAGAATCATGTACATGTCCCAAAACTACTACAATACATATGTCTAGATGCAA
>JAPFFP010023713.1:0-16239 GCA_026153255.1 Solanum medicagineum
GCTATTGAAGTCTCGCTTCCGTGAGTATCTTGTCAAGGAATTGCAGTTTTCTATTTACCTTTATTCCTACCTCCGGGGAATAGCAGTTTGTTCTCTAAACAAATATTTTCATTCATTAACCAAATAATAGTAAATATTTTTTGAAAAATAATTTTCGCTTACCAACCAAACATAAAAATATGAATTAGAAATCAATTCATTTTCTCAAAAAATATTTTTCAAAAAAATATTTTCCATGAAAATAATTTCCTCCGTACTGAACACATCCTAAGAAATCATTTTATAAGGGAGTTCATAACATCAATCGACGTGGCTACTTTAGGAGGAAAAAAAGTATCAAACGAAAGCATGCATCATTAGTATGACATATAACATAGCTGGACGCAAACCCCGATTTGAGCGTACGGGGTACATATATTTTTAGTAAACTAATTACTAAGTACAAAGTATAAAAAAACTTGGTGATTATGATAGAAAGTACAAACTTCAACATTATTGAATATCATCAATTTGATGCTAATATAATGAAAGTACATTATATTAATTATTAAAAAAAAAAAGAAAGCTTAACTATTTGTAATGACCTCTCCGGTCATTATGTAAAAGTCAATGGTGAAGGGCCGGAAAATCTTTGTTATTAACATACAAATTTTGGGGAAAATTTCATATATATATATATATATACAAAAAGTAATATGTTTATCAAAAAAATAGCTCATGTTTTTTTATAGAAAAATTACAGAAATACATAATTTATATTTATATAATTTTATATAATCCCTACTCTTTTAAAAAATTACAAGAATTCCTTAAATGATAAAAAACTGCAATACTTATTGATATAAATTACAATCCCTACTTCTTCACATATCACAATTAAAATCCCTTAATACTCCTACTTTTTCGATATGTATCACTAGTTTCATTTTTTGTATCAAAATACAGATTTTTGGTAATTTTGGAAAAAGTTGGTGTTAGTTATAATTATTTACAAAAAAGTATGAGATTTGTGTAAAATGCCCCCTTTTTATTACCAAAGGTAGCCCACAAAGGCCATGGGCTCAACATAGCTCAAATCAGCCTAAGACCGAACTTTGCCCTTTTTTATTCTTTTTTTCAGTTTTTTTTTAAAAAAACATTTTACTTTTATTTTGTTGTGGTTTCTTATAATAAAAAATAAAAATTTTCTTTTTCATAAAAAAATCATGTATTTATTAGGCAACATTATTTTTTATTAGAAAATATTTTATTTTTATTTTATTGCAATTTTTTTTTTTGTGTATATATATATACACACATAAAATCTTTTTTCCAAAAACAAATTCATGGTTTTTTTTCATGTATCAATATTGTATACATGTGTATAAACATATATCAATATTGTATAGATAGTATGTAATGTATTCTCATTGTATAAATTATGTATAATCACGTACCAATATTATATAAATAGTTTGTAAACGTGTATTAATATTATAAAAATTGTATAGACATGTGTGTCAATATTATATAAATAGGTATGAAATGTATCGACTGTCACGACCCAAGCCTAGGGCCTAGACGTGATCGGCGAATGGGGAACCCAAAGGAGCCCCAAACAAGCCGCATAGCATATCATTACACATTCTTGATCGTGGAAGCAATTAGAATAACAATAAGAGATAAACGTAAACAAGAGAAATAAGGACTAAGGGTAGCTTCCATATCAAAACATCATGAGTCAATAGAGTCAAACTCCTAGCATAGATACATATCATGTCCAACAACACCTCTACTACATAGATAAGAGTAGGTGCCAAGACAAAGCAACCGGGCTAACCCTCATAGTCAATACATAAGTCAAAAGAGAAAGTCTTAATACAAAGCAAGAGATCGTGATTAACATCCCTGGAATGGAGGACTCACCAACAAGCTTGATAGAAGTCGTACTAGCCACGTGGAGGAGGAGGATGATCAAGCAATACACCAGTTCCTACCGGGTGACATCTTGCAGGCATAGAGTATGCGTTAGTACATTTAAATGTACTAAGTATGTAGGATGCAATGCAACAAGAGGTAGGCATCATAGGCAAAATGCATAATCCTTATCAATGAATAGCATACTAACAATATGACATGTATGAATGATGTTTGAAGTAAAATCGTGCTTATATAGATCATAATATGAGTGTAAGGAGTGACCATTTTAGTGCAAGCCAAGGCCTACCAGCCCCTTGTATAGACGCATAAGGTACTAACCCCTTCATGAGGTTGATGGAGTATAAACCCCCCACCGAGGTTGACAGAGTACTAACCCCCATCAAGGTTGACGCAGTACAAACCCCCCATCAAGGTTGATGCGTACCAACCCCCAACAAGGTTAATTGGGCCTACCACTCCCCAATCTAGGCGACGAAGGTACCAACCCATTGATAGGTTACTCGGGCCTACAACCCCGAGCTAGGCTTGGTCATCCCCAACACGATATAGAGATAGTATCATATATATATATATATGTATATATATACACTCCTTTCATCATCATACACATACATTCCTTTTCATCATCATTCCATCATCATCTCATCATCATTTTATCATCATTTCATCATCATATAGTTATTCAACTCATAAGACATACACTGGACCTTCAATTCCTCAAGAACCCATAACTGGATATTTTATCAAACACTTGGAGAGTGTGTAATGCTAGTGTAAAACCATGCACTTCAAGAGTGAAATCATGCTAGAAAAATCAGTGTAAAGCCATCAATAGATACTTGGTAACACCCTCAAACAATATACATCAAGATCCTTTATCAATTCTCACAATAAACCTTACATTCATAACTCCAAACATAGTAAAACAGTCACAACTTCATAACCCCAATATAGTGTGCAGTGATTTTCATAATAGATAAGGCCCATGAATAAATCAACTTTAAATCATGCAATTTTAAGAAAAAAGAAAGCTTGGGCATCATCAGTGGAAGGAACCCATGAAAGAAACTCACATACCTTAGTTTTGGAGATGAACTTGATGAAAATTGGAGTTGGAGACTTGAAGTTTGAGAGGAAATTCTTAGATCCGGAGAGGGTTTTGAGACTTGAGTTTAGGAGTAAAATATTGGCTAAGTTTTTGAATAAGTATTGGGGAATGTTTAGAATGATATGGGGGTGAAAATGGCTAAGTATAGGTATATCCATGTTTGGGAACACTTAAACCCAAGACTTAAAAGTCTTGGATCGCAAGAAAAATAACTGGACTGAAAATGTACATGTCCGTATCGCGGATAGGACACGAGAATCAAATTTCTTCATTTGCGCGCCCGTCGTGCCAGGGGTGCAAAAAGCTCTCTGGAAATCGTCTCTCGGAATCAGGGTTAGACCCATTTTCCACTCAAAATGACCCTCTAAACAAGAATATGAAATTGAATTTTTGATATCACGCATGAATTTTAAGATATGTAGAAATTACAATTCTGGAACTTCCGAGGCACATTTTCGGGCACTTTTTGAGTTCGTTACATCTACATTATATAAAAATGATGCATAATCATGTATGAATATAGTATAAATAATTATGTAATGCATTGATGTAGACATTTATTTGGCCATCATCCACCTTAATAAAATAAAAGAATAAATAAGAAATAATAAAATCACCAAAAAAAAAAATTCACAAAAGAAGTGAAACAATTGAAAAAGGAAATTTTTTTAAAAAGAGCAAATAAAAAATTAAAACATTGACATTTAAAAAAATATTATGTAATAGACAAGTGGACAAAAAAAAGAATGTTAATTTACCCACCATCTAAAAAACAAAAAAGAAAAAAGAAAGAAAGAAAGAACAGATGCGACAAAATAAGAAAAAAGGCAGAAAAAAAAGGAGAAGAAGGAGCGTGGCAGAAGGCCAAATGGCCAATAATCAAATTTGTAAAACAAATCCCAATGGAGCCGAAATTGGCCATCTTATGTAAAAAAAAATAGTGGGCTACTTTTTGTGTAAATAAATTTTTCTCAATGGTCGAAAATTTTGGGCTAGGCTAGACTAGTCTAAGATGGAATCTGAGTAAGGTGAAGTTTGGGGCAATCTGCAAAATGAATTGGAGATAATGTCCACGTGTTGGTTTTATTATTAGCGAAGGCATTAAGGAGTCCATAGTACTTTTCAAAATTGAAATTGAATAAGTAGAACTCCCAATATTGATCTTGGCATGAAGGAGTTAATTTAAAATGCCAAGGTCCGAAGGTGCAAAATGAAAACTTTTGAGAGAATTTTTGTCTTCGTGTAAGCTGCTATTGCGGGTAGAATCCCACTATGGTGGGTCTATTATAGTGTATTGGGGGTCGCTATAGCCAGTAAGTTTTGAATCAATGCAGGATAAATTTCAGAATCCCTCTTTATTCTGCAACTTCTTTTTTGGAAAAAAAAGGACCTCGGACCTCTATTTATTTTACACCAATTTCTTTGATAAAGTAAAATAATTATTCTCCTAATTTGTACTCCCTCTGTTATATTTTATCTGACACCATTTGACTTGCACGAAGAAAAATAAAAAGAAATTTTTTTAAACTTGTAATCTAAAACAATTTGTTGATATTTGTAGGGTTGTAAATCATTTCATCAAGGGTAAAAATAAAATTATAAAATTAAAATAATTTCTAATTATAATATGCTGACATTCTTTTCGAACGAACTAAAAATAAAAGAGAGAGTGTCACATAAACTAGGACAAAGGGAATAATTAAATTCTTAAGCATTAGAATAAATGGTAGTAACCTTGGGAGAGGGTTTTGACTTGAATAAGCGATGAAAAAGTCATAATTTAGATGAGAAGATCATAAATTTTGCATAGCGTAAAGATTAACTTATAATTCAAGTATATTTAGATCATTGTTCATTGATTGTTGTGTTTTATTATTGTTTTAGATCAAGAACAAGTCAAGACATTATAAATAGGAAAAACTCAAATTCATTAGAGTTTTAAAGTTTGATTCGAAGTAGGTGATGATTGTTTGTTTTTCCAGTTATGTGATGCGTGTATGTCAATTATTTTATAATATTACTTGTGCAATGCAAATAGAAAAAATATGAAGGAAGAATGTGAAATGGCATCATGTTGATAATATCATGCAATGAACTTATTTAATTTACTTGTGTCATCAAGTGTGGTTGTTTCATTATAATTATGATATATTGTGATTATGAATGTCGTTTGTGATTATTAGTTGGCTTGGATAACACATCTGGTACAAAAATACTAACGATTTACTTTGGTATTACGCCTAGTAAAAAAATACTAATGCTTGTCTCAGGTACTATACTTAGTATGAAAATACTTATGTCTGGCTCGGGTATCATGCTTGGTACAAAAATACCAACGTTGGCTCGAATATCGTGTTTGGTATGGGTTTGACATATTTAGTTGTATATGTTTATTTGTTCCATGAGTGAACAAATTTTGTTTGTGATTATCTGAGACATATTTTATATGTTTGTTATGTCAATAATTGTAACTAAAAGTTGATTTTTGGATTGACTTATTTTTTATGACTTTTGGCTTTTAAGTACTTTTCAAGTTTCGAAAGTGCTTGCCAAAAGTCAAAAGTTGAATGTTACCTTTTAAACATTTTTTAAATAATGAAAAAATATAAATAAAATCAAAATCCAAAGTTGAGGATTACCAACTTATGGCTTATAACTTATATGCGACTTAAAAAGAACCTATCCAAACACCCCCTAGGTCTATTTTTGTTATTGATTTATTGATATTATGTTGACTTGTATTGTTGAAATTTAGTTGCCTGTTTACATTTTTACTGTTGGAGTTGGCTGATGACACCATCAGTATATTGTAAATTTTGTGTACTTACACTACACTTGCTTTTTCTTTATTGAGTACAAGACATATTTAGGTGACTCCTTCATGACCTCAACTATGGTACCTCACTACTTGAATCCAATGATGAGGATTTTTGTTTAGGATACCATGGGTTCCTCCTTATTTCTTAGTCTAATTGTTTGGGCTCAAACTATTTGAACTTTACAGATTTATGTTTCTTATGTTGGAGTTGCATCTCTATATTCTTATTTATCTTAGAGTTTTGATTCTACAACTTTCAAATTCTAGGGAGAACAATATTTTTACATAATTGTTGATTTTTTTGAACGATGATAAAGTATCACGACCCAGGCCTAAGCCTAGGAGTGACATAGCGAATGCGAACCCAAGAGTCCCCAAACAAGCCTCATAGCATCCACATACATATCATCGGTTCGGAAATGCATAATAAGACAATAAACACATAGGTTCTAAGGGATGAAAAAGTATGGCTCACGCTATATAGATGTCACAGGTATATGGATTTGCATGATCCACATAGAACATAGCACATAAGAACTAAAAGGAGCAGGTAAGCATGACTCACGCTATGGGGAAAGAAGTGACTTAGGACTTTCCACATTTCCACATCTCATCATGAACATATCATCATATCAACAACATCAAGAGACAGCCATGATCATACTCTCCATAAGCAAATAACATAACACATCACAATTCCGTACATAGACTTTACATGATGTCCAGCATTGCCTCTAAGTCTTAGAATAAGACGGGGACCAAGACATGTCTCGAGTTCACCCTCAAAGTAAATACATAAAGCGACAATAGCATAATAGGTAGATAGAAGGTGGTTTGACCCTGGATGATAGGACTCACCACAAGCAACTCTCACAATCCAAGCTAATCATCAAGAGGTGGATAAAGATAGTCTCCGGTCCCTATATGGCTAGATCATGTAGGCAAAGAGTATGTGTTAGTCCATTTGAATGTACTAAGTCTGCGAGCATGCAATGCATATGAACTCATTAAACCTGCATCCAGTGATAGATGACAAGGGTATATATATAGAAAGAAGTATATATACAAGAAGAGTAATATATTAATATGCCATGAGACTTATGATGGATGAAATGCCGTGATACTTTAATCATAGCGGGGATGTGACCTTATCCGATACACAAATCCATGCGAGTTATTACATGAATCATCCGATGACTAGCCTCACATAATACGAGAGTAGACGACTTACCAAATATAGTCTACACCACACCTTACAAACTCATCTTTTCAATGTGATGTCCATCTTCCTTACGAACTCATCTTTCGGGAAGGATTTTCATGAACATTACATAATCTTTCATTAAAGGGGTATAAGCACGAACCTATGCTGGCACGTAGTTATGGGACTTAGGTGCTAGACCCTTAGAGATAGCCCCCCTCCCACAAGTTTGCTCGATGCTAAGTCATCATCCCAAGAGAACACATATACATACACATGCTTTCAAAAGAGGCATAAGTTTTTTCAAATCTTTCCATGCATACTTAGGCTTAAAAGTAAAACATACTTCGTAATCATGCATATTTGTGCAAAAGAGCCAAATCATACTTCATGTCATACTTTCATGCATAGGAATAACTCATTCATACTTGTACATGTTGGTGTAAACACCTATAATTTTTCAAAGAGTCATATCATAGACATTATGTGATCACATGTCATGTTATAACCATACTTGTCTTGAAATCATCATCATAAATATAATTAAGTATTAACCTACATTATAATATTCATGTAAATCAATGTTCATGTATGCATATGCCATGAATGATGAGAGAATAGCATGGACAATAGAGATTCATACTTAAAATAACAATATGAGATAAAATCCAATTAAATCCGTGAAGAGATTCAGATTTAAAGCATACTTGAGATCACCCATACCTAAATTTAACATTTAAAGGGACATGCATATTCAAACCTTCATAATATAAATGCAATTTAACATATTAGGAATTAAGTCACTTTAAAAACATCAATTATATACAACCCATATCTCAATTAAATCAAATCAACATTAATTTAAAAGACACATATTCAAAGTAAGCTTGAAATTCATAAATCAAAGAATAAAAAGTGTTTGGAGTCTTCATAATTGAAAGGGATCATGAATCAATCCCACATATCTTAGATAACTTAGAAAAAGTAAGAAGAAATTGATTTGAGAAGAAAATCCTTCTCAAATTTCCAGGTTCAATCTCCAATGGCACACTTGAGAGGAGTCCTTAGAAGAGAAAATTTCTATAATTCTGAATATAAGAATGAATTTGAATAAGAAAGGAGTATAGGTCTTTTGAAGGGTTTATGATAGTTTAGAAAGTCAAAAACAGCTCTTAGAAATCACCAAAATTACAAGAAAGCCATTAATGAAACGAGCACTAAAAAGTGCCTAGATGGCTCGTGAAAGAGCACCATGGCTCATGAACATGACACAGGTCTTCATACACTTAGCCAAATTTTAAACTAAGGTTGTTTTGACTGTATCACGACCCAATCCTAGGGCCTAGATGTGATACGGCGAATGAAAACCCGAAGGGACCCCAAACAAGGCTCTTAGCATATCATTTACACATTGTTGATCGCGGAAGCAAAATAAACAACAACAAGAGATATAAATAAGAGAGGTGGTACTACGGGAAGTCTTGATATTTATAAAGCATAAAAGAATCAGAGCTCAAAGTATAAGCACATCAATTGTTCCAACAACACCCCTAACATAGATTGGAGTGGAGGCCAAGACACTTTTCGGGCTCACCCTCATAATGTCAAATGTTCAACATAAAGAAGTCTTAGAAATAACAAGAGAAAAGTAGATAATGTCCTTGAACTTAAGAACTTACCAAGCTTGTCTTTGAAGTATCTCACTAGCCACGTGGAGGATGATCAAGAGGAGCTTCGGTCCCTACATGGTGATATCATGTAGGCATAAAGTATACGTTAGTATGTTTGAATGTACCAAGTTGTAGGATGCAATGCAACAAGACATAAGCCGATGTAGTCAAAATGCATAATAATAGGCAATAGATAAGTATAATCTTAATATGACATGCATGATCAATGATTGAAGTAAAACATGTTTATGAATCATTCAACTTGCATATAACATGACACATATGTGGGAAGAGACCTCAATCGACAAAGAATAAGACCAAGTGAGCTGCAACTTGGAATCCTGATGATTATCCCTCATTGGTAAAGAGGTGGTCTACTTGCCAAGATAAACCATAATTCACCTTACGGGAGCCCGTCCCATTTTGGAGAAGTAAGCCCCCTTACTGGAACCTGCCCCATTTCGAGGTGGATTTCATGATAAAGTGCACTAAATGGATCCACTAATATAGCAAGGGTATAACATAATCCTATGTTGGCACATAGTTTGAGAAAAGGAGTATGGACCCTTGAAGATAGTCCACGCCGACATCCAATCAATCGGTGCTAAGTCTAATCCCACGGAATACTAGAAATAATCATAACTTTAATAACTTATAATAAATATGGAATCATGACATGAGTAGCTTTCAAACATACTTGACCTAAAATGGTGAGCCTAACTTGAAACATGAGAATAGATCATAATCATACATGAACCCTTGCTTTAATATGAATGGCTCATCAGAGGTAAAATCTTGAAAATAGGGCTTAACTTCATACTTGCATAATCATACATAATTTCATGAATTCATAACATACTTGGTAGCCCATATTCATCATGAAGTCACTTGACTTGTAAAACATGTAATTAACTTGAGAATTCTTGACTTGACATTTCATCTAACACTTGGTTGGCACATATGAGAGCATGTTCAAATCATGCAAAATACAGAGTATAGATCATGATATAGTGAAATCAATGTATCTTAAAGTAATATAAATCATCCCACCAACATCATGGTAAAACCCCATCATGGGTAACTTGTAAATCATATCAAAACTTCACCATAGCTCATAGATTTCATAGCTTGAATCATGTATAGTCTCAATAGATAAAGATCAATCCATAGTATACGCTTAAAATAGATATTCATGCATAATCAACCATATTTGGTAAAACCCCAACATAAATCATGCTCATATTTCAGAATAATAGATACCCGTAGGTAATACACCTTGAAATCATGCAATTTTCATAAAAATAGGAAGATTGGGCTCCATGGGTGAAAGGACCCAATGGATGAAACCTATATACCTAAATTTGGGGATTCCTTGATGTAGACTTGAAGAGAATCTTGAATAGAGTTCTTGAAATCCAGAATTAAACTTGAGACACTTGATTTTAGATGAAATATTTACTTAAGTGTTAGAGAGGGTTTTGAGAGGGTCTTGAGTGATATAGAGTTGAAAAATGGTTAAGTATAGATGTTTTTACGCATAAGTGGGCATGGAGCTATGACCCAATGCCCTTGGACCGAAATAAAAAACTAAAAGAAAATTTGAACTAGTTTGTGTCTGGTCCGCAACACGGACCCAACGCGGAGGACAAATTAACACTGATCCACGCCCCAAGCGCGTCACTGCCTGGACGCGGACAGACACTGTTTTGTGAAATTTTGTAAAAATTATTTTTCGCTATAGGTCCTCTAAAATCGGGGTTATACCCATTTCCCACTTAATTTTTCCCCCCGATAAAGAATATTAAGTCGAATTTTTGATATCACGCACGAGTTTTGAGATATATAAAAATTACGATTATGAGAATTTCTGAAGCACATTTTTGGGGCATTTTTGGGGCGTTTCAGGCTGATGGTCCACAGTCCATTCAAAGGTGCACTAATCGTACAACTATCTGTACAAATGACCCAAGTTACAAGATGATAATTTTATGCTTAGAACCATATTTTAGGATGAGAGCTTCATGAAACACATTACCACGACTCGTGGTGGGTACTACGAGACCCTACCAAGGCTCGTGGTGGGTTGTGCGGCTCGTATAGGGGCCCTTTGGTGGATGACTTAGCCAATTTCTTGGCTTCAAGGTTGGGGCTCCTATCAAGGGTCCCTTCTACGGCTGGTGGTGAGGACCACGGCTGGTGAGAGGTTCCTTGGAGAGCTACCAACCCTGAAATACTTTCTTAAACCATACAAAGCCATACACAAGCATCCCCTATGGGCAACACACCTCCAGAACTTAATTTTAAGCATCAATAAAGTCCCACGAGATCCAAGTCATTACATAAAGACTTCTTTCGCTTTAATAAACTATTTTAAGTTTGGATATATCTTGCGAGATAGTAGACAGTTAGTTTTCCTATTTAAGGATTAGTGTGTGTCATTCACAATGGATCGAGATCGTGAAAGAAATTGGTATGAAAACCTAAGTTTTATTGATATTGTCATACTAAAACAATTCTAATCAAATCTTACCGAATGTTACGAAAATATTTATACTTTTCTTTGAGTGGCTACAGGACTTTAGCAAAGTTTTGTATTCCTTCTCTGTATACGTGCTATAACTTGATTCTGATTAGTATATGGATCCAAATTGATATCTACTTTCTTAACTCTTCTATGGCAGATGGTTGATACTAAATACAATGGCATAAGGGTAGTAGCTCCAACTATAGAGGTGGAAACACCAAGTAGAGGTAGGGGCCAAAACAGAAGGAGAGCCACACCTAGGGGTGGAGGTCAAAGGACAACCACTACCAGATAGGTGGATCCTTCCCTACCTTAGGATCATGTAAAGAAAGAGGTTGAGTTGGAAGTTAAAGAGTGTGCTGATCCATATGGAACAATACAAGTCTAGGTTACTGGTCTTCTCATTATGAAATCTGATGTGGTTTAACAGGTGTTATATAAGGATCTGGACTTTATATGACCTTGATGGTGCTTAGAAATTTGGTTCCAGAGAGTTTTGCGCCAATATGACATCTTACAATAGCCTCCACTGGTTGTGTGACCCACCGAGGGCAGTGTGGAGGGGCCTTGAGGTGACCCTTGACCTTGTGTGTTGTGTCTTGGCCTTAACTTTGGAGTTCAAGACTAAGTCTCACACCATATAAACCCCACATAGTCAGTGTGGCTCTTTATGGGTTGTATGGTGGCTTGTGTGACGGAGCCTTGGCCTTGAAAACCACATTTTTGCTAAGGCACATCACACATGAACCTCTCATAGCCTGTTTACATCTTCATGAGCCGTGAAGCCCTTTATATGGGTGTTGGTGTGGAAATTTACTAAGTATGGGATCACCATCTCAGAACTTTGTCATTAGAGATTCTTCTAAGTGAAGTGTCACGGAAGGCCACACGGTCCGTGTGACCTCTCACTGACCACGAGGTGCTCTGTATGGGTGTTGGCATGAAATTTTTCTAAGTGTGGAACTACCGTCTTAGACCTTCGTCTGTGGAGATTTTTCTAAGTATTGGATCACAGAAGGGCATACGGTCTGTGTGACCCCTATATAGGACCCTCCAAATCAGTTTATACTCTTTCATTACTATTTGTTCTTATACTAACACGTAGCTTCTCATTCACATGCTCAAATACTTTTCGAATCATATTTCAAGCTCTAATCGGAGGATTCACATGGAACCTTCAAGATTAAGATAATTCACTTTCAAGCACTCAATCTAAGCTTATTTATATGGTTTAGAGTCATCATGGGTCTCCCTCATCAAGCCAAGTTCAAAGAAATTCCATTGGCTAAGCTTTTCACAAGAGCCGATAGAAGGGTCAACTTTAAATGGTCATATATCTCAATACAAAAAGAAGTAGGTGGCCTACAACCTACCAAATTGAAGCTCTTTGAATTAGCTTTCCAACACGTCCAATTTTACCTAATTTTGAGTTCAGAGTAAGAAGTTATGGCTTTTGTTGTAGAACTTGTCTGGGTTGGGACAATGTGGTTTCATGGACCGTGAAGAGCTTTACGACCTATGAAGCGCTCGTGGCAAGTTCTGGATAAAATTCAAGGTCTCATTTTATTGAGGTATTTTTATATATTTTATTGTATCCCAAAGGTTTTATGAGCTTTATACCCCCTCCACCCCCTTTACACTTCTAAACAACCTCTATCTATTTTCATAACTGCTCATTTAAGACTAACACTTAGTTTCTAGAATCAAACTCTCAAAATTCTCTCCAAGTCTCATCTTCAAGACTCAAGCTAGAATTCAATTGGGGTTTTAACTTCAAGATAAATTCTTCTCAAATTAATCTTCTTAAGCAAGGTAGGTGGGATTGATTCATGGTCCCTTTCAACCATGAAGACCCAAACTTTTTTTACTCCTCGATTTATGAAATTAAGCTTACTTAGAATATGAGTCTTTTAAGTTATTGTTTATTTGATTCAATTGAGATATGAGCTATGTTTTATTGTTAATTTTAAAGTGATTAAGCCCTAATATGTTGGATTGCATTGGTATAAAGAAGATTTGAACATGTATTGTCCCTTAAAGTTTGATTTAAGCATGGGTAATCTAAAATGTGATTGAATATGGCTTTTACTTATGGATTTACTTGAATTTCATATTGTATTGTTGATTTTGGATTGAATCTCTATTGCCAATGCTAATCTCACATCATTTATGACACATGCATTCATGAGCATTGAATTTTATGAAGTTTATGAAGTGGGTTAAGCTCAATTATATTTATGTATATGATTTTGATAAAAGTATAGTTATGACAAGAATGTGATCATATAAATGTTTATGATATTGACTTTTTGAGCATATTGGGTGTTTACACCTCATTAGACATTGTGAATGGACTATTCCTATGCATGAAAATTATGATATGGATTATGATTTGGCATTTGAACCTAACTATGAATGATGATGAACATGTTTAGTTTTTAAGCCCAAGGATGCATTGAAATGGTATGAAATGACTTGCACCTCTTTTGAAAACATATACATACATACATACATACATACATATATATATATATGTATATATATATATATGTATATACATACATACATACATATACATATATATGTATGTATGTATGTATTCTTGTGGGATGATGAATTAGCACCGATGAGATTGGAGGCATCAGGACTATCTCAAAGGGTCCTTTTCCTTTCTCTTTAATTGTGTAGCAGCATAGGTATATGTAAATGATAACCCTCACCGAAATGAGACCATAAGGTGCGGTTACAAGACATTGAGATATGAGGCTCATCCCATTAGTTGAGGCATGACCCGCTAGAAATAATGTGAAAATCCTATCCGAAATGGGAGACCCATAAGGAAGGCACTTCTACGAAATAGGAGGCCCGCAAAGAGAAGTATGGTTTACCTGCAAGTAGACCACCTCTTTTCCGATATGGGGATAACATCGGGATTCCAAGTAATAGCTTGTTTGGTCTTATATATCAGCTGAGGTCTTATCCCCTATTTATATAAGCATAATGCATTCCATGCATCATGGATTTCATGGCATATTGTTATACTACTCGTCTTTGGATATATATTTCTTTCTATATTATGTGCCTTGTTATCTAACATTGAATGTAGGTTTGTTAAGTTATTGTAATGACCCCAATATTGTACGACGTCGTTGGATCTTGAGAAATCTCATCTCGGGCAAAAATTTGGACCAAGTGTTATCTCAAGAGAGACCACACGGCAGTGTGAGGTCACACGAGCCGTGTGGTCTCAAGTGAGACCACATTTGGCCTCAAATCTTGAATGTTGGCCTTGGTGTGGTGTCACAAGCTAAGCACACCTCACTAGCACCCCACACGTGTCGTGTTACATTTCACGGATCATGTGGAGGAGTCGTGGAGTGGCCTAAGCTTGAAAACCCCATCATTAGGGCTAAGTGAGGTGCCACGCCCAGTCACACGGGGTCGTATGGTATGGGATGGGCAGTGTGGCCCTCCGTCAAGCCTCCGGAGTGAAAGTATTTTAAGTATGAAATCACTATCTCATAACTTTTCATAAAATTTCCCAAGTTTGGGAGACGGGAGCACCACACGGACCGTGTGGCTTCACACGGCTCGTGAAAGGTATCCGTTTGGTGGGCTCATGCGAAAAATTCTAATTGTTGGTTCAAGATCAAAATTTCTAAAAAATCTTCTAAGTGTTGCTTCACGGGCACACCGCACGAGCCATGGAGTGCCACACGAGCCGTTTGGCCTCAAGTCAAGTGACTTCCGACGGATTTTTCCTTCGATTCATTAATGGTATTTTCATAAATTCGATTATGTCTATTGTTCTTTTGAGGATTCCTATGCTATTTCATAGTCATCTAAAGATCTAAAAGCTATTTCAAACATTCAAACTCATTCCTCATAATTTGAACTCTCTCAAAACAACTCTCAAAAGAACTCTTGAAAATTTCAACTTGGGGGCTAAGCAACTCAACTCTTCTTCAAAATTCTTTGGTATTTCATCATCTTAGTGAAGGTATTTGGGTTTGATCCTTGATTACCTTCCAATCAAGGAGATCCAAACAATTTTCAACCAATTTCATGAATTTCTAGCTTACTTTAAATCGCGGTTTTGTATAATATGATTCCTTAAATTCAAATAGTATATGGGTTATGTTATTTACTGATTTTAAGTTGATTTGAGTTATAAAATGCTGATTTACATTGGTTTATGAAATTATGTATATGTATTCCCTTTTTAAGACTTGTTTATGCATGATTGATCTTATGTTGGATTTAAATATGGATTTAGATTTAATCCTAATTACCCATGTTTTCCTCACATCATTCATAGCATTTGCATTTATGACATTGAACTATTTTGAGAAATTATGTTATGGGTTAAACCCAATTATGTTTTATGATATGGTTTTCATATGATATTGGTTATGAAAAGAATGTGATCACATAAATGTCTATGGATTATGTCTCTTTGAGCATTTTGGGTGCTTGCGCCATTTTGCATATAAATGGGCTATTCCTATGCATGAGTATTATGACTATAAACTATGATTTTTGGTATTTGTGCCTAAGTATGAATTACTATGAATGGTATTTGGCTTTAAAGATTAAGGATGCACTGAAATGATCTTGGAAATGAATATTGTCTTTAGAAGTATGTATATATATATATATATATATGTATTCTTGTAGGATGATGACTTAGCATCGACAGGAAGAGGGTCCTATCTCTTTTCTCGAACTATGTCCCTAGCATAGGTTTTCCTTTCCGAAATGGGAGTTGTCCCATCAGGAAAGATTCTTCCGAAATAAGAGTTGTCCCGGAAGGAGAAGACATGATATGATATGACTTGATATTCTATATGTGAAAACCCTATCTGAAATGGGAGTTGTCCCGTAAGGAAGGTTGTTTCATATGAAATGGGATTTGTTCCCCTAAGATGAAGTATAGTCTACCTTTGGCAAGTAAACCACCTCTTTGTCGATGAAGGGATTTTATCGGGATTTCAAGTA
>JAPFFP010023724.1:0-16239 GCA_026153255.1 Solanum medicagineum
TTAAAACCAATTAAGGCCTTTCGAATCCCAATTTAAATGTACCCTCCGACCACAATTAAGCACCATGAACTTGCTTCAACTTAATTAATTTACGGGGTCTAACAGGTTTGTACCCTTATAACCACATTGGGGGGAGGGGGTGTTGTACTCCATCAACCATGTTGGGGAGTTTGTACCTCATCAACCATGTTGGGGGGTTTGTACCTCATCAACCTATTGAGGGGTTCGTACCTCATTCGCCTCTCCAAGAGGGTGGTAGGCCTTGGATATGCACTAATAATAGTTTCTCCTTACACAAGTATTATGTTCTATATAAGCATGGTTTACTTCAAGCATCATTCATACATGCCATATTGCTATATGCTTATTTATTGCTATGTTATGCATTTTGATTATGGCGCTTATCACTTATTTTATTGCCTCCAACATACTTAGTACATTCAAATGTACTAACGCATACTTTATGCCTACATGATGTCACCTTGTAGGAACCAGAGCCCCACTTGAGCATCTCCATCCATGTGGCTAGTACGATTTCACTCAAGCTTGTTGGTGAGTCTTCCATCCCGGGGACGTTGCTTATTGTCTCATGCTATGTTCTAAGGCTATATTTCTTATATGTAAATGTTGACTATGAGGGCGAGCCCGGTTGCTTGTATTGGCCCCCGCTCTTATCTATGTAGTAGAGGTGTTATTGGACATTTCATGTGTAATGTTATAAGCTTTGACTATGTCTTGACTCTTGTTGTTTATGATATGAAAGATGTTCTTTACCCCCGGTTATCCCTAATTACTATCTCTTGTTGTTATTTTATTGCTTTCGCAACCAAGGATGTGTAATGATATGTTAAGATGCTTGCTTAGGGTCCCTTCGGGTTCCCCATGCACCGTGTCACATCCAGGCCCTAGGCTTGGGTCGTGACAGAAAAATTGGTTATTATTTGAGTCGTGCCGCGAGGTTAGATCAGGCGCTTATTAGGAGGCAACCCAATTGTCGTGTAGTTTTTTATTTTTATTATTTTTGTGTGTGTTTTTATTTTTTGCAGATTAGGGAAAGTCTGAGTACCTAAAATTTGAGGCAAAGAAGCAATTTGTGCTTAAGTGTTTGGTGCGTACAACCCTCGATGGATATTGAGAGAAGCTGCTTCTAGCTAGGTCTAAATGCCTCAGTGAGTATTCCTAACCCTTATTTTAAATTTTAATTGATGTTTTGAGCACATAACATCTTTTCAGGTGTGGGGTGATAATTCTTCCTAATATATTATTTATGGTGGAGTGTGCTTTAGGATTTGTTTAATATTCATTAAAAAACAAAAAAAATTAAAAACACAAAAACAAAAAAATAATTGATTTTAATTTTTTTAAAAAAAAAATACAAAACAATTTTTATTTATTTATTTGTTGATATATTTTTTTCTCATTAGTAGAAGCACACTTAGCCCACCCCTTGGTCTTTCTTTTCGACCGAGGGGGGTCCCTTTGAACCGAGTATCTTTTATTTTTTTATTTTTAGGAAGTAAATTTTTATTTTTTTGGAGAGAATAGAAAAAAAAATCTCTGATTTCTTTGGTACTTATTGTTTAGGCCTAATTTTGAGTAGTATTTTCCTATGAATGCTTGATTGCTAATGAAATTGCAAATTATTTGACATCTAGGCTCATGGTTGTGACTCTATAGCTTATTTTACTTTTTAGTTTGTTATGAACCTGTCTCTTTTAAAAGGAATTGATCCATTTTGATTGATACTTGTACTTTGTGTGGTGAGAATTTGTTCATTCCATGTTTTGCATATTACTCTAGACCTTGCCCTGCGTGTTATTGAAGCAAAACAAAAAGTATTGTGCAGTTTAGGAGATGATAATAGGCTTTCTTTGATTTGTCTTGTAAAATTTTAGCCTTTTCAAGTATTATATCACTAGTTAACCCTTTTGAGCCTATAGCTTTTTGTTGGTAGCCATATTTTTACCTTGATCTGATTTTGTTGAATCCCTAGTTTTTGCACCTTGCTTCCTTGAGTACTATAGTATATACTAATTATGATTGTCAAATTTTAAGAAAAAGGATATTTAAGTGGTAAAAGATGATCAGTGATAGCTATATGGTGATGAAAAAGCCCTCTTTGAAAGAATGTGGCATGAAAAGAAAAAGAAAAAAATTATTTGAAAAAAAAGTGAAACGTTCTAATGAGATGAGATTGCTAGTGAAATAATAATTGAAGAGAGAGTTGAAAAAAATAGAGAGAAGAAGATAATGGGTGATGAAGTCTAAAAGTGTAAAGTGCTTAGGGAAGTGTAAGTCACTATTATATAGTTTTCTACCCATCCCCTATCCTACATTACAATTCATTAAAGTCCAATTTGATTCTATTCAAGCATACTTAATTAGTAAGATGTACATAATCGACAAACCTACGGATTTTTGTGCATACATGTGAATTCTCTGTGAGTGTGAAAGTTGTTCTTTAATGCAAAGTCATTAAATTATATTCAGTCTTTTGAATTGAGTGTGTGGACTATTTTTTTTTTCTTGTAATGGCACTTGTTTCATGATAGATAGGTGATGTTATTAGCTTTCTTTGAGAGAATAGGTGAACAAATATGAATTTGTTGGGTTAGAGTCCTTCCTTGAGGTTAGAAGGTTAAAAATTTGTTATTTATTTATATAACTTGCATAATGATTGGGAAGTGTACATGATGTTTTGAATTTTTTGGATGACCTAAATTATTTGTATCAACTAAAGCGGTGGTCCTATTTTATTTTATTTTAATGAGCTTTAATGGTTGCTCGAGTACAAGCAAAAATTTAAGTGTGGGGTGGTGATGTGAGGTCAAAAAGACATAGTTGTAGTAATTATTTACCTCATATATAATATTTTTATTTATTCTTTTTTAGCATAAATTTTATGGATTGTGCTAAACTATGTATTTTATTCGTAAAATTAAATTGATGTGAAAATGAAGAGTTTTGGAGCTTAAACAAATTAAAATAGAAATATTACAGAAGGAAAACCAAGCAGGCAAGTTAATGAATTAAATTAAATATATATATATATATATATATATATATATATATATATATATTACTATACAAGTATATTGGATTGCAGGTCAAATGCAATTTGGATGGAAGCTGCCACGTGGTAGTAAGGAATTGTTGAGTCAGCAGCAACACGCGCACGGATGATAACCCAATTTCCTTTTCATTTTTCCAATTTGTTTTGGACTCAATTATTTTAATTTGGAGTTTTTATTTACACCTATAAATATTTATTTATCATATTAGTTGTTCCTATATTACTTTTATCTATACTTCAGAGTCTGGCCAACTAGGGGGTAAATTAGTTGTTCATTCTGGATTCGAGACATGTTGCAATGAATAGAATACAGTAATATAGGGAGCTTGTTCAACTATGAAACTGATTGATTCATGTAAGGGAGACCCGTGACAACTACCCTTACACCTCGCTTGATTCAAATATAGGAATATAACACTAAAGCATTTTTATTGATGTGTCTATCCCCGCTCAACGATGTAGTTAGGCAGTCAATAACGATAAGCCGACAGAGGCATCCAACCCTCTTTAGGTAATTTAAACACTGTGAATCAACAACTAAATAATCATATAATTTGATGAAATTGAGGCTAAACATGATTATCAGCTAAACTATAATCTTAGATCGTTTCATTCTTTGATTATGTAAAAATACTTCTCATCTTGGTTAATTGTTCACTTCTTAAGTAAATAATTTGAAATAATATAACTTAGTAAATAATTGATCGACAAGTCATTTGGGTTAGACATCTTGCTTCTGAAAAGAGTCACTATATTACTTGGTTGACCATGTACACTTGTGTGTGCTAGGGATACGGGAAGTTAGCAAAGTTGCAAGTCAAATGCAATTTGGATAGAAGCTGCCACGTGGCAATAAGGAATTGCTGAGTCGGCAGCAACACGCGCATGGATGATGACCCAATTTCCTTTTGGTTTTGGGTTTCCCAAGTTATTTTGGACTCAATCATTTTATTTTTGGTTTGTTTCTACACCTATAAATATTTCATAAAATTAGGTTTTATATAACTTTTGACCTAGCTAGATAGAAATAGAAGCCGCCGTGGAGGTCGGAGATTTTTGGTTTCATCTTCTGCTCTCCAATAATTTTATTTTTACATTTATCTTTGAATGATTTTTGGTAATTTCTTCATGTCTATGTGGAGTTATACTTCTCGTTCTAAGATTATGGTAGCTAATAAGATGATTGTTTAGTTATTATTAGTTTGAAATATTTGTTTATTATATTAATTGCTCTTATATTACTTTTATCTATACTTTAAAGTATGGCCAACTAGGGGGTAAATTAGTTGTTCATTCTGGATTTGAGAGATGTTGGAATGAATAGAACACAGTAATATAGGGAGTTTGTTTGACTAGAAAACTAAATTGATTTGTGTAAGGGAGACCTGTGACAACTGTCCTTACACCTCGCTTGTTTTATAATGCAGGAAGATAACATTAAATAACTTTTATTGATGTATCTTTCCTCGATCAATGATGTAGTTAGATAGTCAATAACAGTCTGCAAGTAGAGATGTGCAACCTTGTTTAGGCAATTTTAACCCTGTGAATCAACAACTAAATAATCAAATAATTTGATAAAATTGAGGCGAAACATGATTATTAGCTAAACCATAATCTCAAATCGATTCATTCATTGATTGTGTAAAAATAATTTTTTTGGTTAATTGTTCACCTCTTAAATAAACTAATTAGAATTAATCTAATTTAGTAAATAATTAATCAACAAGTTCTTTGGGTTCGATATTCGACTTCTGAAAAGAGTCACTATATTATTTGGATTGACACGTATATTTGTGTATACTAGGGAAGCAACAGTGACAAAAATATTTATCTTGAAAACTTGAATTTAGTCATTCCTAAAAGTTACCTTTGATGATAAAATCTTGTCACTAATTCACAATTATTTTATAACATTTAATTATGTCATATTGATATTACTTTTTTTTTAAAATTAAAATTGCATAAATTAAAAATTAAATGATAAAATATGTTAGATAATTATTAAATTCATCGATGATCATATAATTAAAAATAACTAAATCAATAAGTATTTGATGACATCCAATTTTGTAAATGCTTTATTTCACTAGTTCTCATTAATTCGATAGTTTATAAATGGTGACAAATTTTGTCATATTTTACAAATTAACATAGTTTATCAATATAAAAATTTTACAAGGAAAACTTTCAATCGCAACAAGTAAATGAAAATTTATTAAATTGACTTCATGGACAATGTCAAATATATTCTTCAAACATAGCATGCCTCATGTAATAACATAAAGTGGACAGAACATCATATAATATTTAAGATAATAACAAAAGGTGTCGTCTATGGTCATTTAATTCAAAACTAAAATAATATTGAGATAGTATCTTATTACAATCTTTTTATATTATGCTAATGAAAGTACATGAACATTAGTTGTGAATTAAAAAAAAAGAGAGAGAGAGAAGATAACGCTACTCCTCGTATACTATAATGTAGGCTACTTATCTAATAACTTTACCGTTGATTCAATTTTTTTTCATTCATGTACCTGTGTGGAAAAAAATGTAATATTAATATGTACATGCTAGTATCATGATTTGAACATGATATATTAAAAAAAATTGAATCTTAAAATTAGTTTTAGAATGAGAAATAAATAGAGAACATCCTTCCATAAATAGTATAGTAAAATTATTGTTCCTACCTTTTCTCAAGTTACACACCTTGAGCTTTGCCTGCAAATAATTAAAAAAAAGTGTCAAAAAATTAAGACAAAAAATATACTTAGTAGATCATATTCTAAAAGAAGTTCCTAAAAGTCTCTAACACGGAATAAATTTATAAACCAAATATAAATAATTCATAGTTAGATTCATCATATTGGTTTTTTAAACAAGAACATTAGAGTGAGGAGAGACAAAATCCACAAATTAATAAAAACCTAAGGAGAAAAATAGAGATCCACAATGAATTATAGCAAAAATGAAGAGTTGCATATTCATATTCTACAAAGTATGAGAAAGAGTTTCATATTTATATTTTTAGGAGATAAAGTTAATAGGTAAGCACTTAAAATTTAATGAAAATAAAAATAAAAAATAAAAATAATGGAAGAGAAACTTTACATGGGGAGATAGGGGATGGATGTGGCTAATAACTAAAGGAGTGATTTAAGGAGAAAGAGTGTTTAAATTTGTTTTTAGTTACTGCAGTCGTTTTTAGCAAAATAAGTTATGTAATTTAAGATAAATTTGAATTTTGAATTTTAGCTAAGTTGTTGAGACATTTTAGGTTATTTTAAATTATACAGATTTTTTAATTTTATATTGGCTATTTAAAGCCCATCAAGGCTTAGTAAAAGTATTGAAAGTTATTGAAAGCATTTCAATCCATTGAGAGACTCTTTCCATCTTTTTGTTGCCCCATTCATCCTCTTAAAAAAACCAAAAGTGGTATCAGAGTCTCGTTGATCTTACAGGATCTCTGAGTTCTTCCAAAACACTACCATATTATTTTTAACCCACAAGGGCTACTTTTTAACCCGCCAGGGCCTTTTTCAACGCATAGACTTTTTGAACCAACTTTTAACATAAGAATAATAAGCAACAGTCTCTGTTTGAATGCCCCACAAATTTTCATTAACAAATTTGTCAAATTTGGTCAGTGATAATAAATTTTCATTTTGAAACCTATGTTTTATGTGACATTTTGATTGAAGAAAAATAATCACAACTCTTTGCAAATCCTATCAATTTTCAAATGAAAGCTTTTTCGAACCAGAGAAGATCATTGATGGTATTTTTTAAGCACAAAATCAAAAGAAGAAAAAGAAAGGAGAAGAAATTTTTCAAGTTAAAAAACAATCAAAATAATTCACCACCAACCACCAAAGCAGAAACTGAGGAGGAGCAGTTTTAAAAATTGAAGTAGCTAAAGCAAAGGAGGAGTGTTGAAATTTACTTTTAGTTACTGCAATTGTGTTTAGTAAAATAAGTTATTTAGTTTCAGATAAATTTGAAATTTTAAGTTTACTTAATTTTTTGAGATATTTTAGGCTATTTTAAATTTTAATGCAGATTTTTTGTAGCCTCACAATTCTACTCTAAGATCTGGAAATTCTGGTCGCGAATACATAAGATTAAACCTTGTAATGTCTTACCTATACTTACATTTTTAGAATCATTAATATAGGTGAGAAGTATGTTAGAAGTGAATTCGGTTCATGAGAGATCCCTAGTGTTTAGTTGAGTTCCAAACCTCCCTGCTGGTTAAGTTTTTCATTTTGGATTATGTAAGGGTCAACTTTAAATGACCATAACTCTTAGCAGACAAAGAATTAGTTGGCCTATGACCTACCAAATGAAATATCTCTTAATTAGCTTTCCAATGCAACTTATTTTACCTCATTTGGAGTTCTGAGTCAAACGTTATGGCCGTTTTACTCTAGACTGACAATGCAGAGTTGTTTTTACGACCCTGACATATGGGTCTTGGATTCAAACATGACATGATTTTCAACTCATAGAAAAACTTCTGCAAGTCGATTTTTGGGTCCCAGAACTTATGAACCCAAATACAGGTCATATTAACTTCTATAGGCTATAGATTGGGCTTGTAGAATCGATCTAGTGATCTTGAAACTTGTCCAAAAACATACAGATGAGTTCTTACGGGCCGTAGAAACTTTTACGGGCCATAGACGGACTCGTAGCCGACTCGAACTGCTATTATAAAGAGGGATATTTTCATCCTTTCTCACCCTTTAAGCCTAAACTTATTATTTTTCACCTAATTAAACCCCTAAAACGTGATTCCTCAAATCATTAACGTTGAAATACGTAGTTCCAAAAGGGCAAAAGCTAGGGCTTTCAAGCACTTTCTTCAAATTTCTTCAAAAACCTAATTCTGACAGGAAGGTAAGGCCTACAAAAATCTTTTTCACTATTTCACCATCATGTAACTACCAGTTTTCTCCAAGTATCAAGTTATTAGTTTAAAACAAGATTTTCTTATTTTTGAAATTGTTCTTGTTCATACTATTTTTGAAGAAAAATATGAAATTACTGAATTTTTCTACTACATTGAGGTCTTACGTTGAGATACTAATTTTCATTGATAAACTAGTTAAACCTTAAAGTTACGACGAAAATCTATGAATTTTCATTTCTTGTTTCAAACATAAGAAAAACATTAGCATAAGTAATTTATGAACAGTGAAGCATGAAACCTCTAATTTTAGACAGTTTTGAGAAAAGTTAAGAGAGTGCTAAGTTGGGCTAAGTCCCAAAAAGAAAAAAAGTAATATCCAGAGAAGATTATATTATTTTAAGTATGAGCATTATAAAAGTTATTATGGGAGTAGTATTGAGCACCTATATGAGCGAGAGTAATAATAACTTGAACTCATAAACTACGTAGCTGGTGTAGGATAGGATTTTACCAAAAGTATAACTCCTCATTGCCTCTGAGATGGACCAGTTTTGGGATGGATCCACTCCCCTAATTTTCATCCCTTACCTTGGCAAAGTATGGGATGGCTCTGGATGTGTAGGCAAGATATTATATCATCACGAAACTCATAGTGATGGTTGTCGGATAGAGAAACTCCCCAAGCTAAAGTAAAACAATTCTTGCATACAGAGTTTCAGCACATGTTTTTACTTTCAGCATGCACTTTATTTATTACTTATTCTATCCTATTATGAGATATGTTTTAGCTACTTTTGAGTATAGTATCCTATCCTAAGTTCTCGATTTTGGCTATTTTACATGCTTGTGTATTTCACATACTGACGTCCTTTGGACCTGCATCGTTTTATGAAGCAAATATAGGTGATAGTATCCCTCAGCAGACGCTCTTTTGAGGACCAGCATTTCATTTGGCCATCGGTGAGGCCTCTTACCGGTTAGAGACTTTGGAGTATTTATTCATGTTCTAGCATTTCCTTCTAGTTGTGGTTACTGCGGGCCTATCACGGTAGTTATTCTAGATTACTTTTGTTACAGATTCTATAGACTGGATGTCGTGAATTTTGGTTCTTATTTTCAAGTTATCATTGGGATATTTCTTTTGTTTAATTGTTCAAACTATTGCATTCTTTTTAGCACATTATATCTAAGCCTACCATTTAGATTTAAGTCTTCCATTGAGTAAAATAGCCTGACCAAGTGGTTTGCTTGAGATTAGAAATGGTTCTGGGTGCCAGCCACGTCCAAGGTATAGACTTGGGGCATGACAAATTTGGTATCAGAGCATAGAATTCAAGTGTCTTAAGGTGTCTATGGAACCATGTCTAGTAGAGTCTATATTATTGGTGTGAAGTGCCCACATCTATAATAGGGAGGCTACAGGGCATTAGAAAGTGTCACTATCAATTGTTATTCCTTTTCGTGCTTCAGAGTTTACTTATGTTAAGTACATTCCAATTCATGCATTCATGGCTTGTTTTTCAGATCCTGCCTCCACATAAAGCTTCCAGACCAACCAGGGGTAGAGGACGCCCAGCCAGGTAGAATCCAAACCAGCCTAATCCACCAATTCCTGAGGGACATAGAGGTCTAGCTATGACTGTTAAGTAGCCATCGTAAGCTTTATCTCGAATGCTGAGCTCTGTTAGGCTCTCCAGACTTTAACTCAGGCGGTCACTACATAGGGAGGCCGATAGGGAGATTAAAGACGTGATGGTTCAGATACACCAGGGTTCGTGAATTTCTAAGGATGAACCCACGTGAGTTCATAGGATCTGATGTGAAGGAGGATCCCGAGAACTTCATTAAAGAGCTCCAGAAAGTATTTCAGATTATGCACACAGGTGATACAAAATGGGTTGAGTTGGCTGCCTACTATCTCAATAGAGTGGCTAAACTCTGGTTTGATCACTAGAAGGGTGGTAGAGCAGAAGGGGTGCCAACTTTGAGTAGGGCTGTGTTCGAGGAGGCCTTTTAGGGACAGTACTTTCCTAGAGAGTTGAGGCAAGCTAAGGGGAGGGAGTTTTTGAATCTGAAGTAGGAAGCTATGAGTGTGTGCGAGTACAGCCTCGAATTCACTCAGATGTCCCGTTATGCTCCGATTATGGTGGCAGATATGCATACTAGGATAGATCTATTTGTATTAAGGCTCTCTCAGATGACTAAGAGAGAAGGAAGAAATGTTATGCTAATTGGGGATATGGATATAGCTCGCTTAATGACTTATGTGCAGCAAGTAGAAGAGGAGAAGATGTCAGATAAGGAGGAGTTCAGAAACCAAAGGGCTAAGACATTAGGCTAGGAGACAGGTAAGAAGAGGGCTAAAAGTGCTAATCATTCCTCCTTTCAGTGTAGGACATTTAGACCAGCACCTTCATTTACTAGTTCACTTGCACCATGGGTCAGGAATGAACAGGGATCACAGAGCCGCAGAGTTCAAGGCAGGCAGTCACAGTGGAGTGTAGCCCAAGGATTGACTCATTATCCAGTTTGTGGTAAGTGTGGCAGGTCTCGTCCAAGAGAGTGCCTTGTGGGCGCAAATGGTTATTTTAGATATGGTCAGGTGGGGCACTTTTTAAAGGATTGTCCTATGGGGAGGCAGCACATTAGGGATAACAAATCTCGATCAGTTTCTTTAGCACCACAGGGTAAGCCAGTTCAGAGGGGTACTACATTAGGGACAAGCAGGAGCACAAACTGTCTATATGCCATGGCTACTAGACAGGAGTAGGAGAACTCACCAGATGTGGTTACTGATATGCTCAAAGTATTTACTTAGAATGCCTGTGCATTGTTAGATCCAGGTGCCATATTTTCATTTGTGACTTCTATGTAGCCACAAAGTTTGAGATAAGTCAAGAATGTCTTCTTGAGCTTTTTAGTGTTTCCACTCCTATTGGGGAATTTATTCTAGCACAAAGGGTCTATAGGGGTTGTCTAGTGTCAGATAACCATAATGATACTTTAGCTTATCTGGTTGAGTTAGACATGACAGATTTTGACGTCATTATAGGCATAGACTGGCCTCATGCTTTTTGTTCCTCCTTAGATTGGCAGAACCAGGGTAGTCAAGTTTCAGTTTCCTAATAAGCCAGTCTCAGAGTGGAGGGGTAGCTTAGTTTTTCCTAAGGGTAAACTTTTCTCAAATCTCAAAGACAAAAAGTTAATTTCCAAAGGGGTGTATATACCATCTAGTCAGAGTAAAGAATTCCAGTGCTGAGACACCATCTCTCCAGTTTATTCCATTCGTAAATAAGTTCCCAGAAGTCTTTTCTGATGATCTACCTGCAGTCCCTCCTGATAAGGAGATAGACTTTGGGATAGATACCCTCCCAGATACTTAACCTATATCAATTCCTCCATACCGTTTGGTTGCTTCAGAGTTAAAAGAATTGAAATCGCAGCTGAAAGACCTCCTAGATATGGGTTTCATTAGACCAAGCTTCTCACCTTGGGGTGCTCTAGTTCTCTTCATGCGTAAAAAGGATGGTTCTCTTAGAATGTGCATAGATTACCACCAGTTAAATATGATCACCATAAAGAATAAGTATCCTCTTCCCAAAATTGATTACCTGTTTAAACAACTCCAGGGTGCTACTTGTTTCTCCAAATAGACCTCAGATCTCGGTACCATCAGCTCAAAGTTAGAGAAAGTGACATTCCTGAGACAGCCTTCATAATCCGCTATGGTCACTACGAGTTCTTAGTCATGTCATTTGGATTGGCTAGTGCCCCATCAACTTTTACAGATCTTATAAATAAGGTGTTGAGGTTGTACTTAAATATGTTTGTCATTGTGTTTATAGATGACATCCCAATCTACTCTTGTAATAAAGACGAGAATGCCAACCATCTTAGATTTATCCTTTAGACCTTTAAGGACAAACAGTTGTATGCCACATTTTCAAAATGTGAGTTCTAGTTAGTATTTATGGAGTTTCTGGGTCATATTGTTCTGGTGAGGGCATTCAAGTTTATTCTCAAAGATTGAGGTGGTAAAGAATTGGCCAAGCCCATAACTCCAACAGAGATAAGGGTTTCTTACATTTGCCAGGTTACTACAGGCATTTTATAGAGTGGTTTGTTTCTATCTTAGCTCCCTTGACTAAGCTAACTCATAAGAAGGTTAAATTCATATGGTCTGAAGCTTGCGAGAAGAGTTTCCAAGAGATGAAAACTTGGCTAAATACAGCTTTGGTCTTATCCGTACCTGAGTGAGCTGATAACTTTGTTGTATATTGTGATGCTTCCAGAGTTGGCTTGGGATGTGTATTGATGCAAAGTGGCAAGGTGATAAATTATGTCTCCAGACAACTTAAGACGCATGAGATAAACTACCCAAATCATGATCTTCATGTTGCTACTTTGGTGTTTGCTCTCAAAATCTAGAGACACCATCTTTACAGTGGGCATCTGGATGTATATATTGACTACAAGAGCTTGTAGTATGTATTCAGTCAAAAGGAGCTGAACTTGACACAGAGGAGATAGTTGGAGCTGTTGAAGGACTATGACATGAGAATCCTTTATCATCCAAGTAAAGCTTATGCAGTTGGTGATACTCTTAGCAAGTTGACCATGGGGAGAACTGCACACATTGAGCATGGAAAGAAAGAGCTAACTAAGGAAGTGTACAAACTGGCATGCTTGGGAGTACAGATTGAAGATTCTGACAAAAGTGGTGCAATTATCAAAAAGAAGGCAGAGTCATCCTTAGTGGTGGAGGTGAAAGAAAAGCAAGACCAAGATCCTATCCTCCTTCAGTTGAAAGAAGATGTTCAGAAGCAGAAGGTATTCGTGTTTGTAAAAGGGGGACGGGGAGATGAAGTCTAGAGATACCAAGGTAGGCTATGTGTACCAAGTGTTGATGGCCTTAGAGATAAGATTCTAGCTGAGACTCATAATGCCAAACACTCTATCCATACAGGTGCAACAAAAATGTATAGAGATTTATGAGAGGTTAATTGGTGGGGTAGCATGAAGAAGGACATTGCAGAGTTCATGTCTAGGTGCCTGAATTGCTAGCAAGTTAACGTGGAGGGCCAAAAGCTTTGTGGTGTGGCCTAGAATATTGAAATTCCATAGTGGAAGTGGGAGATGATTAACATGGAATTCATAACAGGCTTACCCCGATCTCGTAGACAACATGATTCGATATGGGTAATAGTAGATACAATGACTAAGTCAGCTTACTTTCTACCTGTCATGATGACTGATAAAACTGAGGACAATGCCAGACTTTACATTAAGGAGATCATTAGATTGCATAGGGTTCCCATATTCATAATTTCAGACAGAAGAGCCCAGTTCATAGCATAATTTTGGAAGTCCTTTCAGAAAGGATTTAGTACGAAGGTGAATCTTAGTACAACCTTCCATCCCAGGAAAAACGGGCAAGCAGAAGAAACCATACAGACTCTTTAGGATATGTTGAGGGCATGTGTTATAGACTTTAAAGGTAACTGGGATGATCACTTACCCTTGATTGAATATTCATATAACAATAGTTTTCAAGCTTGCATACAAATGGCACCATATGAGGCCCTTTATGGGAGAAGGTGTAGGTCGTCTATTGGGTGGTTTGAAGTTGGTGAGGCAAGATTTGTAGGACCTGATTTAGTCCATCAAGCTATGGAGAAGGTGAATGTAATTCAAGGAAAACTAAAGACAGCCCAAAGCCGACAGAAGTCTTATACCGATGTTAGAAGAAGAGATTTGGAATTTGAGGTAGGTGATTAGGTGTAACTAAAGGTTTCACCGATGAAGGGAGTAATGAGATTTGGAAAAAAGGAAAAGCTCAATCCTCGATATATTGGCTCATACTAGATTATTAGAAGGATTGATAATGTGGTCTGCGAAATAGAATTGCCATCCATGTTAGCTGTTATTCATGGTATTCCACATTTCTATACTTTGTCATATAAAGGGATCCTAGTTTAGATACTAGATCATCAAGTTCGCAAATTGAGGACCTAGGAAATAGCTTTTGTTAAAGTATTATGGAGGAACCAGTTCGTCGAGGAAGCCACTTGGGAAGCTGAGACAGATATGAAAGTTAGATATCCTCACCTATTCGTGCCTTCCGATGACGAGTATGAAGGTAATATTCCTTATACCTATCATTGAGTTAAGATACCTTCTTAAATCTAAGTGATAAGATATTTTATAGCTTCCTATTCATAAACTAGTTCATAAGTAGCAAACATGCTTATATTCCCCCTTTTCACCTTCATTCGAGGACGAATGATCCCAAGGGGGAGATATTGTAACACCTCACAATTCTACTCCTAAGATCTGAAAATTCATCATTGTGAATACACAAGATTAAACCTAGTAATGCCTTAACTGTACTTACATTTTTAAGATCATTAATATAGGTGGAAAGTGTGTTGGAAGTAAATTCGGGTCATGAGAGACCCTTAGTGTTTAGTTGAGTTCCAAACCTCCCTACCGGTTAAGTTTTTCACTTTGGATTATGCGAGGTCAACTTTAAATGAATATAACTCTTAGCACACTAATAATTAGGTGACCTAAAAGCTACCAAATGAAAGCTCTTTGAATTACCTCTCCAACACAATTGATTTCACCTCATTTTGAGTTCAGAGTCAAAAGCTAGGGCCATTTTACTATAGACTGTCACTGCAGAGTTGTTTCTACAACCCTGACATATGGTTTGTGGATTGATGACCCATACTATCAACTCATAGAAAAATCTTTGCAAGTCAATTTTGAGTTCAAAAACTTACGAACCCAAATATGGGCCGTAAAAACTTCTACGGGTCATAAATTGGGCTCGTAGAATCAATTCAGGGATCTCGAAATTTGTCCAAAAAGATAGGGATGGGTTCCTACGGGCTATAGATGGACTCATAGACAACTCGAACAATGATTTTAAAGAGGGGTGATTTTGTCGTTTTTAACCCTTTAAACCTAAACTTGTCAATTTCACCTTATTATACCCCTAAAACGTGATTCTTCAAATCATCAACGTTCAAACACTCTCCAAACTCAGAATGTAGTTTCACAAGGGCAAAAGCTAGGGCTTTCAAGCATTTTCTTCAAATTTCTTCAAGAACCTAATTTCCATAGGTATGCAAGGCCTACAAAAATCTTGTCCACTATTTCACCATCATATAATTACCAGGTTTTTTTAAGTATCAAGTTATTAGTTGGAAACAAGATTTCCTTATTTTGAGAAATTGTTCTTGTTTATGCTATTTTTGAAGAAAAGCATGAAATTGACTGAATATTTCTACTATATTGAGGTCTTAGGTTGAGATGCTAATTTTCATTAATAAACTAGTTAAACCCTAAATTTATTATGAAATCTATGAATTTTAAATTTTTACTTCAAACATAAGAAAAACGTTAGCATAAGTAATTTATGAACAATGAAGCATGAAACCTATAATTTTAGGCAGTTTTGAGAAAAGTTAAGAGAGTGCTAAGTTGGTCTAAGTCCCATAAAGAAGAAAAGTAATACCTAGAGAAGATTATATTCTTTTAAGTATGAGTATTATAAAAGTTATTTTAGGAGTAGTATTGAGGACCAATATGAGTGAGAGTAATAATAACTTGAACATAAACTACCTAACCAGCGTTGAATAGGATTGTACCAAAAGTACAACACCTCATTGTCACTGAGATGACCCAGTTTTGGGATGGATCCACTCCCCTAGTTTTCGTCCCTTACCCTGGCAAGATATGGGATGACTTTGGCAATATAGGAAAGATGCTATATCATCCCTAAACTCATAATGATGGTTGTTGGTAAGAGAAACTCCCCTAATTAAAGTAAACTAATTCTTGTATACAGAGTTTCAGTATATGTTTTTACTTTCAGCATGCACTTTATTTATTACTTATACTATCCTATTTTGAGACATGTTTTACCTGCTTTTGAATATAGTACTCTATCCTAAGTTCCTGATTTTAGCTATTTTTACATGCCCGTACATTTCACGTACTAACGTCTTTGGACCTGCATCACTTTATGATTCAAACGCAAGTGACTGAGTCCCTCAACAGATGCTCTGTTAATGACTAGCATTTCATTCATCCTTTAGTGAGGCCTCTTACCATTCAGAGGCTCTCGAGTCTTTATTCATGGTTTAGCATTTCCTTTCTGTTAGACCCCGTAATTAGCTAAACGGAGGTCAATTACCCTTTTGGAAAATTTGTTGTGATCGTTGTACATCTTAAA
>JAPFFP010023745.1:0-16237 GCA_026153255.1 Solanum medicagineum
TATAACCATGGGTTCCAAGTTTACGTATTCGTAACCTAGCAAGATTTCGAGCTTAGGTTGTCTAATTGGATTTCCCCGATCTCAATAATTCACATATTCTTTCTTAGTAGCGGGTTTCTAAGATTATTCATTCCTAACACAATTTTTCGGAACTAGGGGATATACTGCAATTTAACACTAACTTGTATCTAGTCCCACAAGCCGCGATTTCTAATCTTCAAATTTGTAATTCTCAAATTAACCAACTTGATCATTTATTAAATTACGAATACATAACTGTTTATTCAAAGTAACCTTGGATTCTTGAGCTTACAAGTTTTTGTTAACTTTGATTACTAGTTGGTAAGGAAGAAATACAAAAATACTAAAACTATACTTCCAGATTCGTGAAGTCAAGAATAGGAAATGGTATTCCAGATTCATGCTAACCAATGGCTTTACTTCACATATCAAGGTTAGAACTTCCTTCCATACCAATGAGGAGCAATAGGATTGTATGCTTGTTTTAACTACAAATTCGGAGTCATGCCCAATTGTGAATGTTTTACATACCTTGAACGTTCGACGTAAACTAAACTTGGCTCGTTTACTCCAGTTGTCTTCTTGACTGCTCAATATCTACATAACGATAACAATTCCAACATTAACATTCATCACCCGTGAATCTTTAAAGTAATTCGATTTTAAACCTTTACAGAAATTTCGGCAGCGCTTTCCCTTAAAACGTGCTAACCCAAAAAAATTCAGTTCAGCCACAAACCCAACGCAAAACAACCACAATAACCTTCTATTACCACAACAATACAATAACAAGCCTCAACAACCAACAATTCCATAAACAAGGTTTCCACACTTAACGAAATTCCACAATTTAACATCAAGTTAACCAAAACAATACAATCCGCTCAAAGTACGATTTCACCACACTATCATCATCAAATAAAAGTATTTCCAAGACAAATCCAATGTTCAGATTACCCAAAAACTCAACGAGTGCAAGAACGCTCACAAATCGCCCAAAATTCTTTTATACTAAATTCAATGTATAACTCGTAACTAATCCCTCTTTCACGGTTTTCTTACTAATTACGACTTCCCCAACACCCCTACGTCTTTAGTTAATCCATTTATCATCCAATAATTTACTTTAACACAACCGCTATTTAAAACGCCAAACATCACATACGAATTTCTATACGTTTTTCCACCAATCCGAAGTTATTACGACACTTAGGGACGTCAATATAGCGCCCTAGAAGCGACAATTTATCGAGAAGCCGGAAAAACAACAATTTCTTCATTGTTACTGTAGCAACCCGAGAGGGGTTGCTACTGTAGCACTGAATTTGTTTCATTTTTCTTGGCTTCTCGTTGACGCGTTTTCGGTTCAATTTTCGTTCAATTACAATCCCCCGTATCTAGTATACGACCCTACGTTCGTTTTCCTATATAACTCATCAACAATCTTTCACAAGAATTCAACCCAATGCCACCAAATCATTCAAACTCATACTATACTATTCACACAACAATCTTACTAGAATTTAACGAATTTAACCGAATTGAAACTTACCTTAATCGTTGATTTTCTCTTTTCTCCTTATCTTCTTCTTCTTCTTCTTCTTTCCATAAGGGTCTAGAAATTTCAAAGGAAATATCCCAAGTCTTTCCTTTCAAGACTTTCTTCCCATATATAAAGTTATATTTTTTTGAAAATTGCAACTTAGGGCCTTAAGTTGGCCCTTTGTACACTTTAGGTCCCCGAACTTTTCAATTAATTCCTTATAAACATTTCCGACATCAATTATAAAAATTCACTTTTCCATTGCTCCAAAACTTAATAATTACACACCGTAACATATTTTCATTAATTTACACAATAATCGTACAAATTTCCAAATTTACGTTTCACCCCAATTACTTTAATTTATGGGGTCTAACAGAAATCATGCTAGAAAATTCAATGTAAAACCTTCAATAGCTACTTGGTAACACCTTTAAGCAATATACATCAAAATCCTTCATCAAATATCACAATAGATCTTCGATTCATAGCTCAAAACATAGTAAAACAGTCACAATTTCATAAACCCCAACATAGTGTGCTGTGAAATTCATAATAAGTAAGGCTCATTTGTAAATCAACTTTAGAAAATGAAAGGAAGCTTGGGTATCATGGGTGAAAGGAACCCATGAAAGAAACCCACATACCTTAGCTTTGGAGTGTAAATTGATGAAGATTAGAGATGGAGACTTGAAGCTTGGTTGAATTCCTTAAGATCTGGAGAGGATTTTGGTACTTGAATCCAGAAAGAAATATGTCTTGAATGATTTAAAGGTGAAAATGGCTAATTATAGGTATTTTCACGGTTGGAAACACTTAGGCCTAAGACATAAAAGTCTTGGACCGAAGTCAAAAACAGGAAGCCAAATAACACAGCAGCGTGCCCTTGGCGCGTCTTGCCTTGGGCGCAAACTGCTCTCTAGAATTCAACATTTTGGAAATTCAAATTTTGATACGGTCGCTCTTAAAACAGGGTTAGACCCATTTTCCACTCAATTTGACCCCCTAATCAAGAATATGAAGTCGGATTTTCAATATCACACACGGATTTTGAGATATATGAAAATTATGATTCCAGACACTTTCGATGCACATTTTCGGGCACTTTTTGGAGTCGTTTCAATATCTCCCCCTTGAGAACATTCATCCCCGAATGTGAAAAAGACATATATAAGAAGAGTGATTATGAAAAAATCAACACCAACAAGAATGCAACAATGCACTTAAACACCGTTTTCGAAATCTCAATGCTAGTGTTAAGATTATCATGAACTTATCAACATAGACATGAATCCATGTAATGGCATTGGGGTTGAAACATAAGACTTAGAATCGTAAAAGGATTTGACGTGTTATCATAAGCTTGAATAGAATGAAAGAGATACGGATATTGCTTCTCTGTACCCGCTCAGGCTCCGCGAGACACTATCAACTTGACGAGGCCTTGACAACCACTACACCCTCACAAATCAACCTTTATACATATCCACTAACTTCTCCACCGGAACCTCTCCTAAGTCAACTTATCCTCCATAACATCCACAACCTCAAGAGTCCTATAACACTTGAATAACCAGCACACCTCCTCAATCCTAAAAACATGAAGAACTGAACGAACCATATTCTTGTCCAAAGGCACTTCCTATTCGTATACAACTTCATTAATCTTCCTCAACACCCTAAGAAGACTCACGAACCGTAAACTCAATTCCCTCTTTACCAAGACAATCACACCTCACATGAGTGAAACCTTCAAATAGACCCATTCACAAACTGTAAATTCAAGCTTGCTTCTTCTCACTTCAGCATAGGACTTTTGATAAATTTGGATTGTTTCCAACCTTTTCCTGATCAACCTTACCTTCTCCATAGCATCTATAACCAGATCCGGACCCAACAAAGCCATCTCTCCTACTTCAAACCGCCCAAGCTATGATCTACAACATCTACTATAGAGAGCCTCAGAAGGAACCTTCCGATGCTAGAATGATAGCTATTATTATAGGTAAACTCGAACAATAGAAGATGATCTTCCTAACGACCCATGAACTCCAAAGTACAAGTCCTAAGCATATCCTCAAGTGTTTGGATATTTCTTTCGGCTTGGCCATCCGTTTGAGGGTGAAAGATCGTACTAAGCTTAACTCTTGTACCAAGGCCCCTTTGAAACGACCTCTAAAAGTGTGAAGTAAATTTAGCAGCAGGATCCGATATGATGGACAAAAGAACCCCATGAAACCTCATCAAGTCATGGTTATACGACCTTGCATAATCTTCAGCCACATATATGGTCTTAACCGGTAGAAAGTGGGTTGATTTGTCATCCTGTCAACCACAACCCAAATGGAATCAAAACCCTTTCTAGTCTTGGGCAACCCAACCACAAGGTCCGTATTAATATCTTCGCACTAATACACCTCCCTCAGATCTCTATACATCTTGGTATAATAGGGAGAAATAGAATAAGAAGAATTGTGGGGCTCATTAAGGATCTTCTCTATAAGCCATCAACACAAGGTACACACAACTTACCTTGGTACCTAAGGGCACTATCTCCCCCTTGGGAGAAAACCTCCACATTTTCCAACCTAACCCCCAATCTAGTTAATCGATGAACCTACCTAGTCACCTCCATGCTACCACCATCAACATGAATAAACCTACCCATGGACACCCTACTCAAAGCACCAACTACCACATTGGTCTTAACGGGATGATAATACACACCCATATCACATTCCTTACGAATTTCTAATCGTATCCTTGTCTCAAGCTAAGATCCCTTTAGGTGAATACATATTGGAGACTCTAGTGAGTAGTAAACACATCAACACGCACCACCCCATACAACCAAAGAAAAACCGCGACAGTCAACTCAAGGTCATAGAAAGAATAATCCTTCTCATGCACCTCTAATTATATAAAAGTGTAGGCTTCCACCTAACCATCTTGCATCAACACATGACCCAAATTAATTGGGAGACATCACATTACACAAAAAACCCTTCCAACCCATCCGATAAGGACAAGATTGGACCGGAGATAAGCTTATTCTTCAAGGCCTGGAAACTCTTTTCACAATTATCGATCACACAAACTAGCCTTCCTTTGGGTCAACCTAGTCATGGGAGAAGCAATAGAAGAGAACTCATTCACCATCCCCCAATAGTAACCCGCTAAGCCCAAAAAGCCCCTAATGTCCGACGGGGCCAATGATCTAGGGAGGCAACCCTCTTCACCATCCCTTGATACCATCCGCCGACACCACCTGACCTGGGAGGCAACCTTTTTCAACCAAAATCCACACTTTTTACATTTGTCATACAACTCCTCTTACCCTAAGATTTGGAACGCTACCCCCAAATGGTTTACAAGCTCTAAATAAATCAATACTTCATCACTAGACACCACCATAAACTTAACAAGGTAGGGACTAAGGACTCCATTCATGAGACCCATAGACATAACCGGGGCATAAGTCAAACCAACAGGTCACTACCACAAATTCAAGGTATAAGGAAGGATTTCACTAACCCATTGATCACTGGAATTACCTCAATAGGAATGACTTAGGTTCAACACCCTTAACTCTTATAAGACAAAGAATGCAAACATTAGAGATCAAGTGTACCATAGTACAAGAAATAGACTTACCCCTTTATAACTACATTACAAGCCCCCACTCAAGAATGGACTCAATAGAGGATCGGGGTTTAACCCTACGGGCCCTACGTTCAATGGGTACACAATATGCATGAAACTAGTCCACCCCAAGCATAACATCAAAGTCCACCACAACAATCCAACAAGTCACAAGGCAAGACCTAATGTAATATGAACTCGGAACAACACCCATGAACTTTCAAACAACAATAGACTCACTAATGAGATAAACACCAAAGAGAGTGTGGACACACATGAAACCCACTAGCAACCAAAAGAATAATGAAAGAGATAGTGGCACCCGAGCCCATCAATGTATGCACATTAAAGTCAAAGGGAAATTTCAATATACTAGCAATAACATCGGGCACCTCATCCCCTCCTTTAGCTCCTTGATCAACATCACCACCTTTACTCTTGTACTAAGCATGGGCAATCCAGAAGTCTTTGGCCTATCTCATCACACCCGAAGCATACACTTGTATTCCTCCAACACGGGACACCATGGTTCTTCTTACACGTAGGGTATTTGGGATTAGTCATCCCACTATCACCTCCTTTGCTCTTATTGCACTTACGAGGGCAATCCTTTACCTCGTGACCTAACTCTCCACAACCATTACAAGTGTCAGTACCTCTCAAGTATGGGTTATCATGGTGTCTACCACACTTTGGGCACCTAGCATAAGGCACCACACAACCACCACCTCTACATTTGAGACTTTGGAACTTACCCCCAAAATGGACCCTCATAGCCTCACCGACCCCTCTTCTTACCATTAGAAGTCTCGGGAGCACTCGCTTATTGATTGAGTTGAGTGATCACAGCCTTGGTCAATATCCTTAGTACGTTATGAATCTTCTCAATTGTTATACTACCGTCTTGAGTAGTTTGAGATATATCCGGAGATGTAACAATTAGGGATTAGTAAGAAGCCCTAGGGGACCTAACTCTATCGCATGACATTGATTATGAAGAAGTGAAACATTTCCTATAACATATCATAGATTTCCATTCATAGTCGTGGCGCGCTTTGCAATCATGAATAGGACACTAATGGATGTGGTGCGTTGGACATCGAGGACCTGACAACCTAGTGCTCTGATACAAATTTTATCATGACCCAAGCCTAGGGCCTAGACGTGACACGACGCATAGGGAACCCAGAGGAACCCCAAGCAAGCCTCTTAATATATCATTACATATCCTTGGTCGCGAAAGCAATAAAATAAAATAAGAAGTAATAAATACAGATAAACAAGGCTAAGGGACAACTTCATAAAATTAACATAAAGAGTCAAGAGAGAGTCAAAGCTCATATCATAGATAGATAATCTGTCCAACAACACCTCTACTACTTAGATAAGAGAGAGGACCAAGAGAAGCAATCGGGATCATCCTTATAGTCAATATATAAGTAAAGGAAAAATAGTCTTAGAACATAGCATGAAATCATAATGATCATCCCCGGAATGGAGGACTCACCAACAGGCTTGAGAGACAACCGTACTAACCATATGGAGGATGATGCTCAAATAAGACTTCAGTTCCTACATGGTGACATCATGTAAGCATATAGTATGCGTTAGTACGTTTCAATGTACTAAGTATGCAGGATGAAATGCAATAAGAGATAGGCATCATAGTCAAAATGCATAGAGATAAGAAATAGATAGCATAGTAATAATATGACATGTATGATCAATACTTAAGTAAAACATGCTTATATAGAACATAATATATGTATAAGAACAGACCACTAAACTATTTGTGGATCATTGCACCCTACACCCTTGGTAATTGAGGTACGAACCCCATCAATAGGTTGGTGGATAGTCGCACCCTACCACCCATGATTTTGGAGTACAAACCCGCCGATAGGTTATCAAGGTACAAACCCCTCGATAGGTTGATGGATAGTCGATCCTACCACCCATGGTGCCGGAGTACAACCCCCCAATAGATTATCAAGGTACGAACCCCTTGACAAAGTTACCCTGCCTGCAACCCCCGAGTAAGGCATGGTAATATTCCACCACTATGTAGGAGAACATCATATACATACATTCATTTCAACATCATATAGTCATTCAACTCAAAAGATATGCATTGTGCCTTTAATTCCTCAAGAAAACCATAATCAAACATTTTATCGAACACTTAGAGGGTGTGTAGTACTAGTGTAAAATCATGTAAGTCAATAGTGAAATCTTGCTAGAAAATTCTATGTGAAACCTTCAATAGATACTTGGTAACACCCTTAAGAAATATACAACAAAATCCTTCATCAAACATCACAATAGATCTTAGATTCATAGCTCAAGACATAGTAACACAGTCACAATTTCATAAACCTCAACATAACGTAGAATGATAATAAGTAAGACCCATTTGTAAATCAACTTTAAATTATGCAATTTTTAAGTGAAAGGAAGCTTGCGTATCATGGGTGAAAGGAACCCATGAAAGAAAGTCACATACCTTAGCTTTGGAGAGTAACTTGATGAAGATTGGAATGAAGACTTGAAGCTTAGTTGAATTCCTTAAGATCTGGAGAGGGTTTTGGCACTTGAATCTAGAGAGAAATATTTTCCTAAGTGTTTGAGTGAGTATTGGGAAATGTCTTGAACGATATGAGGGTGAAAAATGACTAAGTATAGGTATTTTCACGTTTGAGAACACTTAGGCCCAAGACATAAAAGTGTTGGACCGAAGTCAAAAACTGGCAACCAAATAACACAGCAGCACGCCCATGGTGCGTCGCGCCTTGGGTGCGAATTGCTCTCTAGAATTTGACATTTTGGAAATTCAAATTTTGATACTATCGCTCTTAAATCGAGGTTAGACCCATTCCTCAATCAATTTGATCCTCTGATCAAGAATATGAAGTCGAATTTTCGATATTGTGCACGAATTTTGAGATATATGAAAATTACGATTCCGAGTACTTGTGAGACATATTTTTGGGCACTTTTTGGGGTCGTTTCATTTCTTTTGTGACTTGATATACGATTTTGGTTTGAATATTATTCCATTTTTATGAATAGTGATGAGGTTTGATATTGCACATATTGTATTTCAGTGCTTAGATAATTTGAATACATTTATGGATATTTGGTTCTCCCGACAGATAGTGTTGACAGGTCCCAGTCACACCTAGGGAATATTTTGAGATGTGACATTTCTAGAAACAACTGAAATAATAAATATTACTTGTCTACTCTCTCTTAGTGTGTATAGTTATTAGGGTTGTCCAAATGAGCCCAATTATAAGTAATTAATTTAAAAATTTATAAATTGGGTTCACGATAATTTAAATTGGATTAATCTCGTCTCGTTTATGGTTTAACCTATTTTAGGAATCTTCAAGTAAAGCTAGTTTAATCTCCGAACTCAACCCATTTTAAGACTCTTTGTTGGCATTAGTACTGCAACGTATGTTCATTGAATATATAAATTACTACTATTTTATATATTCTAGAGTTTATTTATTCACTTGTAAATTAAAATTTTAGTTTTTTTAGGATTACAATAATTAGAAGACATTAAACTATATTTTTATAGATTGCATGTCGAGTGAGTCATATTTAAATGTACATTTTTTTGGTTGGTATAATATTTGGTGGCTTTCGACTTCAAAATGAAGATGTTATTTTATTTTTATTTTATTGAGTTAAAATTTATTTGTCGTTACAAAAAGTAAATATAGAGCAATATGTTATAATTCTTGAGATTAAGACGATCAAATTGATTGGATCATAATTCAACCTGATTTCAGTTCATTTAAGCTCAACCGTTTGAGCCCATAGTGAACTTGGACGAATCATCACCTAATTCAATAGTTAGTTTAGCCCATTTTAATTTCTTCAATTTCATTCTAATCAGTCCATTTGATAACCCTATAATTATATACAATTCATCAAAATACTTTTTCTTTAAATGGATCGATTAGCGACCTTTTCTCATACTCTGTTTACTCTTTAGTTGTTTGTTTACCAATGCACTGATTTCACTAATTCAGGTTCCTAGCTGGCTTTATTTTCAAATATTTTTGGTAAGTCATTTTGGGCGAAGTTTTATCATATGTTTGATCATAATTTTTGTGAAAAATAACTTTTAAAATGAATATGATTTACATGCATAAATTTGTATATTATTTTATAATAAATATGTTCCCTGATATAAAATTAAACTCATATAATATCAGCTCCAATTATTTTATAAAGTAGCATCCAATTTTTTATTTTTAAATTTTTATTACTTTCAAAAAGTTTTACAAGAACAATTTTATACATATTTGAGAGTCAATTAATAATAAACACATTATAAATAGAAATTCATTATAAAAGTTGAGTGAGCACCTTTATGGTGCGTTTCTCAAATTTATCAAATAATAATAAAAAATATCGTAATAGAATATAATACATAAGTTGAGTGAGCACTTTTGGGATGGTTTTTCAAGCCTGTCAAATCCGATTCCAGTGAAGTATTTTTATAAAATACAAATGTTTACAGTAAATTTTACTTCCTCTATCTCATAAAGTGTGACACCTTTAGAATATTATTTTACTCTAATTCAAAACAATTCGACTTTAAAATTTTTATTTTTATTCTTAATGAAATGATTCTCAGCGATACAAATATCTAAGAATGAATTTAGACCACAAGTTTTAAAAGTCTGCCTTTTTTTTAAACATTATGCCAAGTCAAAGGATTCCAGATAAAATGAGACAGACGGAGTAATTTCTTTTAGAAAATCCAAAAATAGAATTTGTCCCTAAACTAATTTTTCTAATTTTGAGAAATTTGAATCCATATTTGCTAAAAATGGTAAGTTAATTGAGCAAATACTTTTGCCAATTTCTTTTTACCAAACACTTCTTTTACTTTTTATAGACAAACAGATTCTTATTGGGTTGGCTCACTGGGTAAAAAGTTTTCAACTTAGAAGTTTTTAATTTTTAGGATTCTAACTCGAGAATTCCAATTAAGGTACGGGCAATCTCAATAATTTAACTACACCTCTTAATAGTATACATACTGTGTATCGTTTTCTAAGAACATTTCCAGTATACTAAACACAAAAGAAAGACCTTTGTACTCTTACACTGTAATGAAGCTAAATGACGTTTTTGCTATTTCTGATGAACTTATCATTTAGTAAAATGTTGAGTTTTTCTTTTTAATAAAGAAGTGAATTTTGAAGGATTAAGTTGCCAAATTTTAAATTATTGAGTCATTTGCAAATCTGGTTCTTGGAACTAAATTATGTCGATTCCATCCATTATGGAATGTGAAAATTGGTCAAGGAGAATGGTCGGAATCAGATTTGGAAATGTTATGTGGATTTTAGATCCGAAGTTGAAAATGTAGATAAAGTTTGACTCAAATTTGACTTTGATGAATATTTGGAGTTTCGATGCTCAGATTGGATTTTTAATAATTTCTGAAACGACCCCAAAAACACCCGAAAATATGCCTCGAAAATGCTCATAATCGTAATTTTCGTATATCTCAAAATCTGTGTGTGATATAGAAAATACGACTTCATATTCGCGATCAGGAAGAAAAATTGAGTGGGAAATGAGTATAATCCCGATTTTAGAATAACCGTATCAAAATTTGATTTTCCAAAATTTTTGATTTCTAGAGATGATCCACGCCCCTAACGCGTCGCGTCAGGGCGCGGACCAGTGTAAAATTACTTCAATTTTCCTGTTCGGTTCAATCCCTTTGGATCTTGGGCCTAGGTCTTCCCATGCATAAAAGCACCTATACTTAGTCATATTTCAACTCCATATCATACAAGATATTCCCCAAAACTCTTTCTAACACTTAGACATATATTTCACCCAAATTCTAGCATTCCAAACTCATTCTCGATCTAAGGATTTCATTCAAGCTTCACGTTCTCAGTCAAATCTACATCAAGGAAATCTCCAAAGTTGAGGTATGTGGGTTTCAACCATTGGGTCCTTTCACCCATGACGCCCAACCTTCTTTTCCATGTAAATTGCACGTTTTCAAGTTGATTATCTATGGGTTTCTTCTATTATGAATTTTGAATATAAACTATGTTGGGGTTTCATAAAAATGTGACTGTTTAAGCATGTTTTCAGCTTTGAATCTATGTTCTATTATGAGATTTGATGAAGGGTTTCAATGTATATTGCATGAGGGTATTACCAAGTGTTGGTGGGTTGATTTACTTTAGGCTATCTCACATGATTTCACTCTTGAATTCCATGATTTTGAACTAGCATTACACACCCACGGAATGTTTGATAAAATGTCCGGTTTAGGGTTCTTGAGTTATTGATGTCCTATTGCATGATTTGTGATCTAAGTAACTTTATAATGACGAAAGTAATTTATTTGTGTGTTGATCTAATGAAAAGTATCCATGATGTTATAAGTTGATCACCTTGTTGAGGGGGTGTCAAGCCTCAATGTTGAGGGGGTGCTAAGCCTCAGTGGCCTTGTTGAGGGGGGGTCAAGCCTCAATCACCTTCTCGAGGGGGTGCCAAGCCTCGGTGTCCTTGTTGAGGGGGTGTTAAGCCTCAATCACCTTGTCGAGGGAGTGCCATACCTCAGTCGCCTTGTTGAGGAGGCGTCAAGCCTCAATCACCTTGTCGGGGGGGAGGGGGTGGTACGCCCGTACTACCAATTGAGGGGTATATACCTTAATCACCTTAAGGGGGTGGTATGACTAGGAGTTCGAGTAATTGTTTACTTGGTCTGTGACGATGGTTTCTTCCTGCACATGTATTGTATTCTATATAAGCATGTTTTACTTCAAGCATTGATCATGCATGTCATGTTGCTAATATACTATCTCTTGTTTATGTATATGCATTTTGACTATGTTGACTATCTCTTGTTGCATTGCATCCCGCGTACTTAGTACACAAACATACTAAAGCATACTCTATGCCTACACGATGTTACTATGTAGGAACTGAAGCTCCATTTGATCATCCTCCTCCTCCATGTGGCTAGTACTATGTCTTGAAGTAAGCTTTGGTGAGTCTTCAACTCTGGGGACAATATCTATTGATTTCATGCTATGTAAAGACTCTTTTCTTTGGTTGGATGCTTATAACTATGAGGGTGAGCCCTGCAAGTGTCGTGGTCCCCGCTCAAATTCTATGTTTAGAGGTGTTGTTGGACAAGTGATGTAATTATTCTTTGGGCATTGACTTTTCTATGTTATACAAGTATTAAACTCTTTCCCTTAGTCTCGAATCCCCTTATTTATATCTATTTTGTTGATATTTTGCTTCCGCGATCAAGGATGTATATATGATATGCTACTAGGATTGTTTGGGGTTCCTTCAGGTTCCCCATTCACCATGTCACATCTAGGCCCTAGGTTCGAGTCGTGACAAAGATGGTATCAGAGTACTAGGTTGTTAATGGTCCTTGAAATCCAACACACCGTGTCGATTAGAGTTTTTTTCATGGTTGTGAAGTGTGCCACAACCATGAATAAGAGTCTATGAGGTGTTTTAGGAAATGTTTCACTTCTTCATGGTCTATATCGTGCCTTAGTTATAAGGTAAGGCTTTTCCCCTAATGAATGTTCTTTGCTCTTCTAGTTAGTGATCATGCCGCTACAAAGAGGAAGGCCAACGAGGGGCCATGTTCCTATGGGACAATCGGATTATCCTACCCCTCAAACTCCTCAAGATGGAGGGGCTACCGAGATTGAGTTCCGGAATGCTATCACCATGTTGACCCATGCTATGGCCAATCAAATCAACCAAGTGGCCCAAACCTTTCATGCTCTCACTCTGGCGTCAAGGGTAAGGAATTTCACTTGAATGAACTCACCGAAATTCCATGGGTCTAAGGTGGATGAAGACCCCTAAGAGTTCATCGATGTAGCATACAAGGTGTTGACTATCATGGGGGTGACTTCTGAGTAGAAGACGAAACTAGTGGTCTACCAACTAAAGGGTGTGGCTCAAATTTGGTTTGCGCAATGGAAGATGGAGAGGGGAAGTAACGATGCCATTCATTGGGAAGAGTTTGAACCGGCCTTTGTCAACCGGTTCTTCCCTCTTGAGCTAAGGGAGGCTAAAATGATGGAATTCATGAATCTAAAGCAAGGGTCGACGAGTGTGAGGGAGTATGCCTTCAAGTTCAATCAACTCTCCAAATATTCTCCACAATTGTTGGCCGAGCCAAGGTTTAGGATAAATAAGTTTGTGATAGGTGTATCTAATTTGGTGAATGAGGAGTGTCATGCCGCCATGTTGATTAGTGATATGGATTTGTCTCGGCTAATGACTTATGTCGAGCAATGTGAGGGAGAGAGTCTTAGAAAGAGGAGAAATAAGGGGTTCAAGAGGGCTCAATTTGATGGTAGCTCCCAAGATCATGAGTCCGACGATGCTCCAAAAAGGGGGCTGGCTATCGATGGGATGCATAACTCAAAATGGCAAGATGGCAACGATGAGAGAACTAAACCTAAGTGTCAAAGATGTGGGAGGAACCATAGGTGTAGCAGATGATTATTTTAAATATTGTCAAAGTATATTAAGTTTTATCAACTTACAAGATAAAAATAAAGAACATATGATAAGAGAAATATTTCAAGAATATTTTAAAACACAAATAGTAGAAGAAAAAGATATTAAATTCTATATTGACCTAGTATATAAATTAACTCTAGAAAAGTTAGTCATGCAAGAAAAAGGTGAAAGTAAATTAGTAGAAGAATGTTTAAGAAGGTTGTATAATATTATACACAATATTAATCATGTACCTGAAAATGACACAAATACGTCAGTATCTAGTGAGGATTATTTAACTGATTAAAATCTAGATGAAAAATACAGGAGAAGAAAAATTTGATATAATAAACAATAATATAATTGAACTAAATAGATTTCTCTTAGAACAATTAAAAGAAATAAAGATACAATTGGAAAATATTAAATTAGAAATATTTGGTGAAACTATACCCAAGAAAGCAAAAGAATTTACAGATAATAATGGTTATGTAAATATACCAGGCTTAGGATGGCACCCAACTAATCCGGCTAATCATTTGGAATCAACTAAAGAACAAAATAACATACCCAAAGTATAAGAAGAAAGATGAAAAGAGGAGAGTACATAATAAATACACGTGTGGAAAATAATAAAATAAAAGAAATATCTTATCTAAATAGGATTTTTATTAAATTAAGTGATGATTATAGACCTATGTAGAAACCAGATAATACTATTGAAACACCCCTAGAACAAATAGTAAGATTAACTAAGGAAAATAATATAGAAACTGATACAGATAGTGAAAATACTAAAAATAGGTGCTGTAACAACACTAAAAGGAAAAACAAAGAGAAAAATATTAGCCTACAAGACATATATGAAAAGTTAAATAAGATGGAAAATAGAATAATAAAATTAGAAAAATATATAGTTAAATATAAAAACAACAAGAAAGAAAAAATATATTCTGAATCAGAATCTGAGTTAGAATCTGAGTCATCAAATAATATTCTATCCAAAAACATAGAAAAATATGTGAACAAACAAACGAACAACTAAAAATACAAGCAATTGATAAAATAACAGGTAGCTTAGATATAGAAAATAATGCAGAAGACACTAATTCAGATACTTATACAGACTTGATAAGAAGAACGGATAAAGTAAAAATAGGAAATAACGAAACAAATGAAATAGTAACGGACCATGTAAACATGACGAGAACTTATGAAGAAGATAGACAAGAAAATTATGTAAATATTCCAATACATAGAGATTTTGGATACAAAAAATGAAATTTAGGACAAAAAGCTAATTATTCAGAAAAACATCGGAATGACAAATTATGGGGAGCAAGATTATTAAGAAATATGGTAGAAATTACAAAAAATTCTATAGGAGATAATAACCCTTACTTAGACTTTGATTGTCCAGGAGACATAACTAAAGAGATTCAGAAATGGACAGCAAAAACAGAAAAAATAATTTTAGAAACTAAGGTACCAATAGACGAAATAGGACCATATATTGTAACTACACTGGTAGGAAATGTAAAAGAATGGTATGAAAATTTAAATGATGACACGAACAAAGCATTGCATAATTTAACAGATCCTAATGGACAAAATACGAATAATGTTAGTCATATACTCCAAAAATTTATGTTATCAATTACAGCTGAGTTTAGTACCCCAGGAGCAGAAAATCAACTAATCCTTCAACATATAGAAAGAGCTAGAACGAATTTATTAAATTTAATAATATGTGATTTATGTTATTATGAAGACTACATATGTGAATTTAGTAATTATTTTTATAAAGGAAGATTTAACACTGCTGAAAAAACTAAGTTGCTAGATCTATTCATACATAAATTACCACCTCCAACAAATATCTTAGTATATAATGTTTATAAAAGAGAAGTGAAATCAGTAGATACGTTAGGGACTAGAATAGAATATGTAAGAAACTGGATAAATAATAGATGTACAGAAGCTAGAAATGCGAGAACTTTATTAAACTCAGATGTACAAGTATGCTGTCAATATAACAAACCAAGTAAATATGGTTGTAGATATCCTAGAAAAATAAAACAATATTATAAAAAGAAAAAGAAAAAATATGAAAGAAAATATTATAATCTAAAAGACTTTACAAGGAATAAAAGGAAACGTAAATACATAAGTAAAAAAAATATAAAAATTACTTCAAAAGAAATCCTAAAAAATGTAGATGTTATAATTGTGGAAAATTAGAACACATATCAATAGAATGTAAAGAACCTAGACAAAAACAAATTAAAAAAATACAATTAGGAGATGAAGAATTTATAGATTTAGATATAGTTATACAAGAAATAGGAATTGATAACCTATTGTTAGACCCCGTATTTTTTTTAATTAAGGATAACTATTCAATTGGAAAATTTTATTGTGGATATCGTGTAGTTTGAACTTAAGTATATTCCCGGTGCATGATTGGATTATCAAGTGAATTTGGCGTGCATA